>VWZK01021243.1:32442-54990 GCA_013396935.1 Baryphthengus martii | reverse complement strand
ATTTAATTTCAGTTATGAGTTTGTTATATATATTCCTAAAGAAGCTAATGTGATGAGCAACAGGCAGTTATCCAAGATCCAGTCGTGTTGAGTATTCCCACTGATGACTGGACAGAAGAACAGACAGCAGGTTTATTATAGTTGCAGTGACAGAAACTGACAGAAGTTATCACCACCATGATAACGTGTCTAAGTAGACAATGAGAAATCAAGCCATCTGTGATAAAGCAAAAACAGTGCAGGTACCATATGCAGACAAGAAGTGTTAACTGCACGGGAACAGAAGCAGCCAGCTTGGGCAGTGGCACTGAAGAGGAGGATCTAAAGATCATTATGAAGTACAGGCAGAACAATAGTCACCATCATAATACTGCAAAAACAAATCCAAAACAAAACTCCCAGCTAGAGTAATATACCCCACTAGATGGGAAGACATCCCTCTGCTCTACTTAGCACTGTCAGGGTCCCAGCACTTTGTCCCATTTAGGTGTTGTGCTAGCTTTCTGTGCATGAAAGGAGTGCGGTGGAGAGCAGTGAGACTCTCACAGGGCCAGAAACCACGAGCTTTGAGAAAAAGCTGAAGGAAGTGAAGTTTATTGGGCTGTTGAAGAGAAGTCTGAGGTCGGGCATAAACTTTCCTTCAGGTATAGAAGACTCTCAGGAAAGGAAGGGGATAACAATTCTTCTCCTCAGCAAACAGGACAAAGGTACCATGCTTTCACTGCCATGAAAACTGAAATAAAACACAAAAAAATTGTCTAAACCAGCCTTTACAAAGAGACTAGGCAGAGGTCTATGAGTACTAGTAGAGATACAGAGGCAGGTTATTTGCATTTTGAGGTTCATTCTTTGTTCCAGTAGTCTGTAACAGCTGTTGCCTTAAGTGACCTGGTAAGCTCAAAAATAGTTGTGTGGTTTCAGTACCTTTACTATTTACCACCATCATTCAGTCCTCTTGTCTGTTTAAAACTACTGGATTTTGAAAGTGTCCCTAATGAAAAGTTATTTTCCTAGAATGTTCACTGGAAAGCAGGAGTTGGAAAAATTGGAGGAGTAATTCTGTTCGGAAGCCAAACAAATAGTGCATAGAGAAATCTGGCTGTAGAGGACATCCTATCTCAGGGAAAGAGCCACTTCCAGACTTCTGAGTCCTGCATGAGTCACACCTCAGCTGTTAGAGTCACTGTGGCCAGTTAATTATGGCTTCTAGGAAATCAGCTAAAATCCACCTGCTAACATGCACTGAACAGGCAAATGATGCTGTGTAGCAAAGGTGCATCATGCTGAACGTGACATGATGGACACATAAGGATCTAGGTGTAAAATCTCAGAGCCAAATTACAAATTTAAATTACATCTTCTGTGGGCTCCCATGAACCACATCATACTGTCTGCTGTGTTGAAGTGGCCCTTCCGGGTGCCAGTCTGGAGGCAAGGATCCGCAAATCCCTCTTGTGAAAAAGGCATATGAAAAAAAAATCACCCTCTTTGCATTGTTATCAATTTATATAATATTTTGTTTTCTTACTATTATGTTACAAGTGAGGATGCCTCCCTGATACCTAGAACTTAGAGCATCTGATGCTTACTTTAAAAAAAAATTTGTTTCATTGCTTATCATACTGTCAAGCACAGAATTGTGCAGTGAACTTTCTGCACATCTGCCTCCAGTGAAATATTTTTATGAAAATTTAGCCACAATGACTCAATCATTTCCAAGCAGAAGACAAAGAAAAAATACATTGTTTTGCTCATATTAAAAATCCTGGCCATGCTGCTTTTGTAACATAGCTTTGCTTGTGTAAGAAACAAATTTTAATTGAGACCAGCTACTGACAGAGATGGCAGCAGCAGTCAGAAGTGACTTGCTTGCTTTTTTCCATTACTTCTCGCTGTGCTACTTTCACAGAATATGCTGCTGAGAAATTCCCTGAAGTATCTCAGGAAAACAAAAATGTTGTGATTTTAGAATCATAGAATCATTTAGGTTGGAAAAGACCTTTAAGATTGAGTCCAACCATTAACCCTACTCTACTAAGTCTAGCCAATTCCTTATCCACTGAGTGGTCCATCCATCAAATCCAGGTCCTTCTAGTTTAGAGACCAGGATGCCATGCAGGGCAGTGTCAAAATCTTTGCACAGGTCCAGGAAGACACATATTGCTCTTCCCTTATCCACCGATGCCATGATCCCATCATAAAGAGCCACCAAGTTTATTAGGGAGGATTTGCTCTGGTGAAGCCATGTTGGTTTCCACCAAACACTTCCTCATTTTCCATGTGCCTTAGCAGAGTCTTCAGGAGGATCTGCTCCATTATCTTGCCAGGCACTGAGGTGAGACTAGCTGGTCTATAATTTCCTGGCTCTATGCTATCTCCCTTTTTGAAAACAGGGGTTATGTTTTCACTTTTCTAGTCAGTGTGAACTTCACCAAACCTTCATGACTTTACAAATATGGTGGAAAGTGGCTTTGCAACTTTGGCTGCCAGTTCCCTCAGTACCTGCAGATGGATGTTGTCCAGTCCCACGGACTCGTGCACCTTCAGATTCATTTGATGGTCTCAAACCTGATCTTCTTCAGACACAAATGAACATGAGGCAGCTGAAGCTGTTCTTGACCCTTCCCTTTGTCTTGCACCTCTGAGAGATGATGCTGTACTTAAGGATATCTAAGCTGCTCATGAATCACAAAAGGTTCCAACACTTCAATGAGAGGGAGCTGAAATTACAGTTACCATAGTCCTCAGCTCTTACCACTGGTACAGACCAGAAGGAAATGCAGTTGTTTTGTCCAGTAGAGGATGCAGGAAAGTAATTTATGTTTATTGCCATCAACTTGTCGTGGATGTTGAAGAGGGAAGCACCAGACACAGGAACACAGTGGGATGTTGCTTGTACCTCAGCAGTACTGGCTGCTAAATTGGTCCTTCAACTATTACCAGCAGCTAGCATCTAGGAAGGCTTCTCCTGACTTAGGTTATGTCCATAACTCTTCAGTTGTTTTTAAAGTGTTGCACTGGAAGCACTTCTAAAAGTAGGACCCCTGCCCAGCACATCCAGTCAGGAGATGTCTGCTTTTCTATACCTCATAAAGAGACCATCTTTGTATTTAGTTTCTGAAGGGGAAATCAGAAAGAAATCTGAATTGGAGCAAAGCTTGTTCATTTTCCGCTTCAGAGGGATCTTCAGACTGTTATAACAAAGAGGGTGGAAGAGCATCTATTGAACATAGCAATTCAATTGCAACTATCATGTATTTTTTCCTCAAAAATGTTCTAAAGAAAAAGGTTTTAAGTAGAAGTATGTAGTTCTCACTGATATTCTGCTAAACAATCTCACTTTGTCTTGAGATTTCCTGGGCTGGATGTCATATCAAGATATTATCATACAATGGTCCATTTACAACAGTATCTTGGGTTATGAGATGTACCCAGATGTTGTGTGACTCACTATCACGCATTTCAAAACAACTAAATAGAAAAATAAAGTTGACTTTTCCAGAGAAGATAACTGAAAACAAGTGTTTTCACAGAAACTTATTTTATTCATTTCTATATTTAAGTGTAAAATGCAAGAATTTTTGGTGAGACAGTATTTTATTTTTAACATTTCAGGCAGAAGGTAAAGCAGGCCAAGACAAATCCCTCGAGCAGCCAGACACCTCTTTTCTTGTTTCCTATTCATACTGACTACATCCCATCTTTATTTTTGGCCCTTTGGAAAAGACAAGGCAGGTCAGGTAGCTGCAACCCCATTCTTCTACGAGGCTGACAGGGAACAGAGCTCTCAGCATTTCCACTTCACCAAAGAGCTGGGAGCAGGACACATATGTTCTTTCTTACTAACCCACAAGGTTTATTTCTGCAGCACATTCTTTCTTTGTGTCATTTGGGCATAGAGGATTTAAAAAAAAAAATGTGGGAGAGAAAATTTTCTCTTTTATCAGGCTACAACTAACAAGAAACTTTGGCTAGATTTTCCATGGTACTTACATGTAAGCTCTTCTTTACTTTGTGTATTCAAATTGTGCTCTGTGTTCTGAAAAAAAAAATGGTAAAATGATAATAGAGTATTTATATAGATTAATCTGTTCAGATAATACAAGAATGAACCTGAACTCCACTACTTATCCTCCACAGTACAAACCAGGAACAAACACTTCTCTGATCACAAAGTATTGTCTGTAATATCTAATTTTATTTTCATTAGTGGTGCAGTTTGTCAAAATTATACCCAGCTAAGGAAGTCATCCTCAGATTTATGAATAGCTGCAGTTCCCTGATGAAAGCAGTGTTGCATACCTACCATCACAGGCAACAAATCCTTACTTATAACATTAGATGTGAAAGGTAGGGCTCAAGGCTAGGTTCCTGATTGTCATGAACTCCTTCTGGTATTTCCAGATATTTAGTGTGTTGTAGTTTATTTGCTCTATCACAATGCTTGTCAAGATGACAGCTTGGTGAGCATTTTACAATGCATGATTGCATTTCAGCAGATACTTTGTGAGTTGGCCACGTCTTCTTTTCTTTCCTTCCTCCCCTTGATGAGCATCTGTTCTGCAAATTTCTTCACCCTAGACACAAACTGAGCAAAATATGCTCATTTCTAGCTCTATGTTCTGTGCAGTTCTGTTAAGACTTGTGTTAATTTCTTCATTCTTACAATGCATACAATAATTCCAATTTATTCATTCTTACAATGAAACTGTAAACTTTACTGATTAGGATGAAAGAAACAAGGTATGTCTTCAAAGTAGAGACTTGTTATTTGTGATTTTGGTTTTAACCCCTGTGATATTACCAGGATTGCCTTTAGAGTGGAACAGTGGGTTTGATTCTTATTTGTATCTTACTGAAGCCACTATAGTGTGCTCTTTTCTTAGCCCTCAGAAAACGGATCCAGACTGTTCATGAAGTAAATTTCTCTTAATTTCACCTCACCTTTCTATTGTTCTTCTACACTTTTAAAGAATTTTATTAGGGACATTGAAATTATCCATGTAAATCGAAGTGATTTTTACTTAGCAGCCTCCATCAACTTGCTAGGTTAATCATTTTCTAAACTAAAGATACAGAGCTTATATACAAGGCCAGAGATTTACCTGCTCAAAAATCCAGTCCTTCAATCCCATGCTGTTGGAGTGGGTAAATAAAGTAGAAAGGCTGCTACTGGGAAAAAGAGCAAGTACTCCTCTCTCCTCATTTCCATTCATGAATCACATCATGCACTGTTCCAAAAACAGCGTTGCTTCAAGATAAACATCGTTTGCAATATTATGTATTACAGAGGGAATCAAGTGAGCACACAATCACCTATACAAGCCTCATTCAAATAATGTGCCCTCATTCATGCACAAATTACCAAGATGTGGGTGCTGTCTGACTGGAAGTAGGACCTGGCGAGAGTTATTTTTAAGCTCAGGCTTGAAACTTTACTTTGCAGAACTCTAGATGGACTACCAAAAGCACTTTTTGCAAGTAGCTCTCAGTTTGTTTAGATTAATCTTCAGTAACCAGTTTAACTCCAGCTGCTAGGAACTGGTACACATTCTGTCACTGGAACTACTGAGTCAAAACACATATGCCTTTAATGGGGCTTTTGGCAAGCATGGCACAGATGCTATTATGGAGGTTGGGACAAATAAAACTAATAGTTTATTTCATGCTTTACAAATAGAAATCAATGTTTATGATAAAAAACAATCATGCAGTTTACACATAATAAAAAAATATTTACAGAGATAAATCAGCTAATAGGTGCATTATACTTACATTTGTTATATCTGTGATGATAAATTATGAGCTAAAAAGAAGGTGGTTGACAACTACACAAAATGCTCAGAAGGGGATAAACTTTTCAAAGTTTAATGAAATCAATGTAAAGCTGTGGATCTTGCATTGCAAATTCCCTGACTTGGAGACGGTGGGATTTCTAACTCTAGCACAAGTTACAGCTTTATATTAAAATTTGAAATTTGCTACATCTTTCAAATTAAATACATTTGGCCTGTTTCTAGCAGCTATTTGGCTCCAAGTACATGTTTCTTATTTCAACTGCAACCTTAGAAGACATGTCTTAAAAGCACTTTTAAATATTGGAAATTCCTGATTTAAAGGCTTATTTGTAATCTGTCTTCTGCAGAGGAAGATGAAACATTTTGTTAGATAAAGACATGTCTGGAGATTAGCAAATTGGACAGTACATAGTCAATCTCTCACAGTTGCAAACCATTTTGACATACTGCACTGACCCAAAGCTAATGCTACTAGTGGTTGATAGTATGTTTTGTATGTCCTGAAGTGAATAATTTTGATACAACCTTTTTTTTCCCATTCAAATATAGCCTATTTGTTGAGATTTCTTCAGTATTTATATGAATCACACGAGAGGACCTGACTCTGTGCAGAGTTCTTAGAAAGGACACAGCAAAATGGCATGAAATTAATGCGTTTAAAGCATGTTGTTACTCTTTTACGCTCTAGCTTTCCAATGCTTTCACAGTAGGGTAAAATGGCAGAGGAGCAGGGGCTGGAGGAGATCAGACCACTTGTAGCATCCATGAGGCCTCTCCACACGCCCCATTACTACTTAGAGCCCAGGCCCCGCAACTTCTGTTCTCCAACAATGTGAACTAGGCATGCATTGTCCCGTGCCCAGACTCAAGGCTCATCTCATGAACCCTGTGATGCAACAGGGAGTCTGATTTGAATTCAAATACAGTGATAGGTATGTTTCTAAAGCTCTAAAAAAATACTTTTATAAAGTTGATATGAGTTTGTTCTCCACATCAGCTGCAGTAAAATGCAATCTTCATTGCTTTTTAAGACCTCATGTCTCATGGCTTATTTGCCACTAACTGTTTCAGATTGAAGTTTTATTGCTCTGTGTTGTTTTAGCTGGAAAGAAACCATATCCTGAAAACTTTTGCTTCGGATAATTTGCAAAAAAAAATAATAATTGAAATTGCACAAAAATGGAAGAAAATTCACAACAATGTCTTAAATACCACAGTAAAGTCACTAAAAAGAGGTTCCTCATTATGTCCATGAGGTGTTGGCAGGTGAAGACTCTGGAGAATATTGAGATTCTGAGATAATGGAGAGCTTCATTTCACTGATTAAACTAACTTGTATAAGGTCAGGACAATGTTTTATGGGACTGATGAAATTCACTCATTATAGTCTAATACTATAGATATGTGTACTATTATGTAGTACACATATAATATCAGGATAGTCATAGTAGTATAATTTCTGTAAAGTGGAAAGAAACAGGATATAACGAGTCCATCTGAAGGCTCCAAAGTTCACTGTGATGAAATAGCTAGACAGGGATACTCACATGCTGTGAAAATATGTGTGTGTTTTACGTCAATGTGTGATGAAGCTAATTCTGCAAGATACTCCTGCAAATCCGTTGTTGCTCTTTTAATTTCTTTGTGTTGTGAAAACAGCTTCAGGCTTAACAACCATCACACCAGCAACTGGACAATGACTAAGAAAGCAAATCTGGTTTCCTTTCAAAGGACTTTCCTCAGGGTAAGATGAGTAGCTTGAAATAGTTGGATTGTTTAGGTTAATAAACTGCAGAGTGAAAAAAAGAAATCCTAACATTGTGATGATGTCATTCAATTGTTCTTCATGCTCACTGGGGATAGGACAAGAATTCAATTTATTCTGTAAAAAAAATGCTGTCTTCAGAAATAAGTTTTTAACAATAAGGAGAACTGGGAAAAGCTACCTATGGTTGTCGGAGAAAGTCCTTCACCGGAGGATATTAAGACCAACATCTGTTACAGATGGTCTCGATATAGTTGATTCTCTTCCAAGCAAGAAGATGTGTTCGGTGGATCTCTTCAGATCCCTCCCAGCCATGCATACCCAATACACTTGTGAAACAATGTGTACACAAATTGGGCATCTTCAGAGAACGGACGCATGTCGAAAGCATTTGTGCAGTGATTCACTATGGCACGATGTAAGCATTTGAATGCTTTTTTACTATTGTTCTATTTGTCATTCACAGTATTTTGCTAGCGGAGAGGTGATACAAACTCTTAGGTTCCATCTGTCTGACATTTTCTATTAGGCAAGATATTTCGTGTTGTTTTGAAAAGCAATTCAATTATTTTCAAAATCATTTCAGTAGTCTACAGGGAAAAGTCCATAAACTAGAGCAGTGCCTGTATTTTCCTGTGAAGTTTCACTCAGGGTAACCCAGGCTATAAGCTAGAAAACGTCAGTTGCATCTCAAGAAAAAGTAGCAATGACATAAGATGCCCTAAAGAGTTAGGTACACTCAAGACTGTGAGATTTCCGAGAGCTGTCTGGGTAGATGCAGCTGGAAAGAAGAAAATAAAGAATTTTAAATCTGTTTGTGTTTGTGTTTGCTTGTGTAGGAGAGATAATTCATAAATGAGTATACTAGGTTTGCAGGTGAATATATATTTTTGTTTATGTATGTATACATACACACACACTGCCAGCCAAATTGAAGTCATATTTCACTCTGTTATACACATATACAGAATCAATTTGCTCAAAGTCTGTTTGATTTATTTAACAAATCAATATAAAGCTAACAGATTTTGGCAAGTCAGTTCAACCTTTAAAATAATCTCCTAGTAATTAGTTTTATCAAACTAAAATGTTTTGTTCATATGCTTAACAGTAATAAAAAGAAAAATCAGAGAAAATGGAAAATTAACACAAAAGCTTGCAGAATCATCTAATGGTATATCCTGATTACAGTTTATCTTCTCACAATATTTTTGAACTCTTTTCTTCATTCTAATACTAGTATTTATTGCCTGACTTCTTGCTGCAATGTGAAACCTGATTCCTGGTCTGGAATGGAGTTGCTCACAACTACCACTTTTTTTCTTTTGTGAGCATTGTTATCTAAAAACCCTTTATGCCTCCCTCGTTACAACAGCAAAGTCTAGAAAAATACGCTCTCTCAAATAAATTCAACACCAGAACCGTGAGACTGGTTAGAGTCTATTCTGCAAATGCAGCATCTCATGCTATCTTTTCCATTATGTTTGATTTCAGACTATTTGTGGGGTTTTCTAAAATTATTTCACAAATTTCAAATACTTTATATGTAAATAGTCATAAAGGCTATAATCTGCACAACATCTTCATAAAGAGTGCAAGCTCATTGATCAAATAATAGTGTCTTAGCAGTGACTGCAGCACGGTAGCAGGAACAGCTGTACAATGAGAAGAAATGACATCAAATGAATATATTTGCTCTCACTGAAGACCAATATTTTAAACCTAATTAAACACTAAACTTGCTGCAGTTGATTGTAACTTTCTGCACCTTAAGTATATCGTTCAAGGAGGAGATACTCTTCAAGTTCACCTGCAATAATACCATCCACCTAAAGTAAACAAAAGATAAAGGATCAAATCCTGCCCTACCTTAAAGCTAACATAAAGACTTTGGAAGTCTTTTATCTTGAAGTTAGTGAGTTTAGGCTAGGTAAAAGCGGCTGAGTTGAGTTTTGCACTGATAGCCATTCCTCTGATTATGACCTACATCTTCAGTTCATTATGGCCTGGTTTTGAACTGATATTCAGAGCAGTGGGTTTTATTTCTTCATGAATCGTCATGAATTACAGGATGGTAGGGTTTGGAAGGGACCTCTGGGGATCATTTAGTCCAATCACCCTGCCAAGGCAGGTTCACCTAGAGCAGGATTCACAGGATCACATCCAGTTTGGGTTTTGAACGTCTCTAGAGAAGGAGACTTCACAGCCTCTCTGGGCAGCCTGTTCCAGTGCTCTGTCACCCTCACAGTAAAGAAATTTTTCCTGATGTTGAGGAAGAGCTTCCTGTGTTTTGGTTTGTGTCTGCTGCTACTTGTCCTGTTGATGGGCACCACTGAAAGAGCTAGGACCCCTTCTTTTTGACATCCACCCTTTAGCTACTTCCTTTAAAAAACAAAAAAGCTTTGCTCACTTCTAATTTCAAAAGAAGTTAAACAGCCCTAACTAAGAGGAAGGGTCCCTTTGGGTGACCTGGAAATATACACAGTGAAACTGGAAAAGGAAAAGCATTTCATAGACTGTTTATAAAAAGCATGGGAAAAAAAAAGAAAAAAAAAAGCACTATAAATGTTCTAAGCATTATTACAGTTGCAACATCACTCTGGGCCAGGGAGGGGGGCGGGGAGGGGGTTGGAATGATCCCTGCAGGATGCAAATCAGCCTCAGAAAAATGTGGGATTTGCTCAAAGAAAATTAAAACCAGATCAATTGATTATCAGGGGACAGCATTCAGACAGTATGCTGAAGGGAAACTCTACAAAAGTTGCTCTGTTTCTCACGGTATGTACAATAGAATTTCAAATCAGGGTCCAAGTGTGAGCTCAGCAAGTTGCTCAGATTACTCCAACCTCCAATAATGCAGATAAAAAGTAAATGAAAATATATTTCTAGATGTTTGGTTCATTTAGAAACACTCATCTGCACACCATGGTGTCTCAGTCCAGTGAATTACTCCTCAATTAATACGTAAGAGGTAGGGATGTGCCACAGCCCAAGCTGAAGTGTCAGAAACACTGAAACACAGAGACTAATGATACTTGAATAGAATCTCCATCACCTTAGTCACTTGTTCCCATTTGCACTTGTAACCACATGATCACCCCTTCTTCTAGTGTTACAGAGGACTGGCAGCAGCACAGCTTCTGCACTGTCCTCAGGCTTCTCACCATTATGGTCAAATTTACGTCTAAACAATCGGTCCTTAAAAATATCATCCTTTTCTAAATATCCCCATGATCAGTCAAGTGGGTGAAGAATAATGACTTGGAAAGTTTATAGTCAGATGGGGAGCAGACAACGTGGGAGAAACCAGAGAGCATGGCTCTGCTGCTGCATAGACTATCTGCTATTTTTCCTCCACAGAAGGAGCACAGAGACAGGAAGGGCTGTGACACCCTCAGAACTACACCGTGCCATAGACAAGGACCCTCTGTGACCCACTGGAAGCTGACACTGTCTCCCTCAGGAGCCCTCTGGCACCAAACTCAGTGATCTGGGCTTAGCCAGGATGGAAAGGAGAATTAGTCCCATTTGTTTGGCTCAAGACGATGTTAGAATAAATAGCTGCTCAGCCTTCAAGCTAAAGTGCAGATGTGCAACAGCCAGTTGGTTATATAAATCTGTTTCTCTTTTCTTATGTTGAATGCAAACCAAAACCTCAGAAAGGAAAGATAAAGATCGTCCACAAAAAAAAGCTATCTGTGACCTTCATGGCACACTGACAGATCTCTGAAAAACAAACAGCTCTGTGAGCAGCATCAGCACAGATGAAACCTGATTCCCTAGAGTTTTGTGTCCCAGAGTTGCTTGGTAATGCCCTGACTCTTGCTTTTCACCATAGCCTGGATTTACATCCATTTTGCCTTGTGATGCAAGACAAAGCCTGTAACTCGGTGAGGCTGGAGCCAAGCAGGGTACATGGTCTCTGCACAGCTAGAACAGCCCAGTGGGCTGCACAAGGCTAGGTACTAGGGGGTTTAAATATCAGCTCAGTCAGATGTGGCTGAAGCTGGCCAATGGCTAAGTAGTCAGTGGAAGTGGAAACAGCAGCAGCATACCGCAGTTGAACTGAATTCCCTTAGAAAACAGGATACACGCTCATGAGGTGCTGCAATCTACCTTCCTCTGAAGCACATTTCCCTGTTATGTTCAGAGTGCGTCACAGTCTTTTAACTGCCTCAAAAGATTTCAACCCAGGAGTCTCATAAATTCCCATACTTGAGTCTTATGATTTTGTACAGCAGTGTTTTGTATTGGAAGATGCACTATCCTTTAGCCTGTATTGATATGGAAAACTGAAGTGTACTGATTATTGGCACTGAAATCATTATTTTGAATGAAACCATTCACAACACAAAATATTGTGGATAGTTCTACATTGCTTCATTCAGGAAGAATAATCTAATACTTACTCACACCAATTAGAGTTGAACACAGTAATTGAATAATTCAGAGAGTGTTAAGATGATTATGGGAACAAAAGAAATCTTCACTCTAAATCCCTGGCTGAAATTTGGCTCAGTGCTTGTTTATGCTGAGCCATGACAGTTAGTGAAGTCAGGCAGTATTTTTGGGTCTGTTTAGGACGAAAACTAGAGCAGCAGATCTGTTATTTTCCTGTTACAATCTGCAAATATAAGCTTTGTAGTTTTAGGCTATTGCCCTGCAGCTGACGCACTGCTGATGTCAGGAGCAATGTCAGAAGTCATACACACACAAATTTAACATCTCAGTCCTGTAACAGAAAAGTGTATGTCTCTGCTTTTCTGTCTATTCTGTGCCTGAGTCACAGTGTTTTCTAATAGATCTAGAAAAAAATCCTCATGTTTTTACCTCCCAGATAACATATTCTTCAAAGGCAACTGTCAGGTATAAGAGTCACTAAGGAGGTAAATCAGACAGCCACTGAGGATGTTCTGGCAATTTCACAGTTAAATATTCCATAACCAGGGACTGTCAGAAATACAGACATGAAAGGGATCTGTGCCATGAGAAGAGAGAGAAAAAATATGTTGCTCAAGTTCCCATCCCATTTTCATATGTAGTGCCATTCTACCGCCTTTCTCCTTACCACTCCATCTTCTCTTCCTCAAGTTAAACCCCTCAGTTCATTCAGCTGTACCTTTTATGTTGCTATCATTCTCATTGCTGTCTTTTATAATGCTTTCAGTATGCTCAAATCTTCCCTGCTGTGACAGCTAGTAACCCAGCAGAGGCCTTAACAGTGCTGAGTAGAGCAGAAGTAGAGCTCATGCCTTGTTTTATGCAGCCCAGTTTCATACTGATCTTTTCACAGCAATATGATATTGAAATTCTTATTTAGTTTACAATCCTCAGGTGTAAGAGTTGCAGTATCAGTAGCTGGACTCATCCTTTATTTGTGCAATTGCTTGTATAAACCTAAGTTTTGCATTTGTACTCATAGATTTGTGTCCTGATTTTTTTGACTATATGTCCATTTTTTCAAGTTTTTTTCAAGCTGTATTCTAACCCTGTTTTCCTCTGATCTGATGACTTCTCACTGCTCTTGAGGAGCTTGAGAGAGAATCCTCAGGCAGACAGAATGAAAAAAAAAACCAAACAAACCAAAAAAAAAACAACCAACCAACCAAAATTGCTTTAAGGGGTGTCTTGAAAATGTAATTTACCACCACTGCAATTGAAAACTTCATACACTTTATTTTGCTTTACTTTTTGTCCCAGATTTGAATGGCATTGTATAGTAAGGACAGAAACTGTGAGTTGCATAGCTAGCTGCAACATTGTCTATAATGAAAATGAACCCAAAAAATGCCCAGATTTCTTGATCATACAGAGCTGATGTGTTTGGAAGAAGAAGCAATATGGGGACGAAATATTTTCTAAATTGAGCTTGGTTCACTAACTCCAAACATTTATTTATAAAACATGATTACTCAGTTCATAATATGTCAGTTTTCTAAACCAATATAGAGAAATATGTTCTTACACTTTGACAGTTGGTACTTAGCTAAGTGGCAAGTGAAAAATCGCCATTTCCATGTACTGTTAAACAGAAATCTGTACTGGACTTCTAAAAAAACAAACTAGTGGGTTTAGGACTAGACTGGACAACAGAGACACCTGATTTATTCCACTGGCTGATTTCAAGTGACTGAACTAGATCTATTTTAGAAGCATCCTTATTTGGAGAAACATAATTTAGATCTCTACCATGCAACTACTCTGAGTACAATTTTGGAGATATTGAGCTGCTGTGAAAATATAGCAGTCATTGCGGATGTTCAGCTGTTTTGAAAGTTAGAAAGATCATCAACCAAACCCACAGACTCAAATGCTCAGTGTAATAGATCTTTCACATTTTTTTAATGACAGAGACTTACTGAAAACCACACAGGAAAACTTTGGTGCTTTGAACATACTGGCCTTAGTTCCTGTAATATTTCTCATTTTTAAAATGAAAATGTTGGACAAACTCTGGCAATAATATCAGCTACCCCCATAGCTTTTTGTAATGGAAAATGCAGTTGCTATTTTGTGTTTATGATCCCATTACTGTTTCACAGAACCTACATGATTCTCCACAACATGAGAGCTTCTTGTTGCGATGAACAGAAAGTAGAGATCAGTTGGGAAAAGTAGGTATTTTTGTACCCATACAATACCATCCTGAAAACTTCTGTCTTTAACTGTTAGTCTATGCTATAGTATAGGTAATTGTTTCCAATTTTCTTAAGTTGTTTTGGCACATGCTGTTTGTCATAAAATGCTACAGGTTCATGTAATGTACTTGCGCTGATTTTCCAAATGTTCCACTTTGTTTCCACATGATTATGACAAAATTTACTCCATAGGCAAAACAGTAAGAACCATCGCAAAGGAGAATATGCATCAAAGTGGAAAGACACACCAGACCTTTATAATTAGCACATTAATTGTGCCTCAGCTTCTCTGTAGCCAGCCACCAGCTGTGTAGTACTTGCTCTGCAGTCAACAGGAGATCCATAAAAACCAGATAAGCCTCATGGAGCCTTCTGCTTTTAAAATGTCCCTGAGACTATTTACTGTCTGAAAGGACTAAATTAAAATTTTTCTCTTCCTTTTCTGCAGTTATCTTGACTAATGTATTCCAACAGTGGAATTTATAATAAGTTTAAAACCTCACAGTTTTTACACACACATTAACACATGGTGTTATCTCTCACTCTTTCACTTCAGTATTTTCCTACTCATCAGTTCATGTAAGAGGTGGCCACTATTGTTGAATTCTCGTCATTTAAAATGAGGTGCACCTTGCATGGTGCTGGCTTAGCATCACTGGAGACACCTACTATCTTGTCCGGGCAGCTGTTGAAGGTACGACTACAAAGGAGAAATGTGCCTGTCTATCTCCCATGAACAATACAGAGCATCCTTGGAAAAATATATAAAGGTTTTGGAGTAAATCCCCTGACAACACTTCTTCCACATCCATCGCAAGACAACCTTTGGACAATGAGAAATAAGAGAGATGAACTCTGTATGAATTGCCATGGAATCATCCCTGTGCACAGGCTTTCTAGTTAGGATACTTTAAAGAGAAGTATAGGACGGAAATTATGGTGACCTTTAACATAGAACAGCTAAATCAGCTTCATAGTATTAACAGTTCATACATATACAACATCTTCACCTGTGAACAACACTCATAAAGCAGTGTATACTATCATGATATACAATAGCAGCAAATAATTTTCATGGAATGGTTTGCAGGAAAATACGGGGTATAATCAAATCATAGTTTTATTATTTTTGTGAAAAATAACTGCTGCCATTTTGAAGTGTAGGGGCAAATTTCAGATATTTGTTCAAAATGTAAGTTTATTTCCATTTCTCTCCTCCCAAAAATGACAGAGACAATAATTCAGTCTGCACCCTGATTAAGTGTACACACTGGATAGAAAGGACTGACGTACCTGCTTGCGTGGGAAGCAAATGGGAGTCTGCTTGAAAAGAATCTTTTTTCTAAGAAGAACTGAGAGGCATGGAAAGCTGACTGCCTCATTAGGGTAATTTTTATAAAGGCTCCATCCATCAATATGCATTTAGAAAAATTAAATTTATAATATCCATTTTGATTATTGAAACTAGAGAATGTGTTGAAAGGCAAGCTTCTTGCTCAGCAGTCCACTTTTAGGGAGTTGTTCTGATCAATAGTGATCAACTAGATTATTTTTCACTGACCTTTAGTAACCTACAAATTTGATGCTACACGTATAGGATAACCTACCTTGAAACTACATTATAGAGGGTAGAGACAAGATAAGGAATGCTAAGATAAAGATGTTTCTTCTATGCACCAGTGACTAAATTCCAATAATTTCCACCAGACAAAGACTGCAGCTACAATTAATTTATACAGGAGATGTTTGCTTCTGGTTGTTTTTACAAGATTAATAATTTTCAGATCACAGTGGAAACTGTGTTCAGAGTATGGTGTTAGGATAAGGATAAGGTATTAGGATAAGTGTAAGGTATTAGGATAAGAGTGTTCTTCTACTCACAAATGTGAAATCAAGGTAACATACAGATAACAGATTTTACTATGCTATTTTACTATTTTATATTTTTTACTATTTTATATTTTATATTTTTTACTATTTTTACTATTTTATATTTTTATTATACTTTCAGGATATTATTCCTCAGGCTGAACAGCAAATACACTAACTTTTTCACATGATATTGTTTCACCTGGAGCTGCGTTCTCTTCTGGATTTTTGTCCTTCTGCCTTCTATGAATTTATTTACAGAAAACAGACTTGCAAGTACAAACCAAGGCAAAAACTTCTAATACTCTCTGTTTACTAATATCTAAAAATAAGAATGGTGTTACTCATTCAGCTATTTAGGGATTTTATCTAGGGTTTGTGTACATATCATACAAATCAAAGCTTTCCATTGACATTTGGTTCAAGATTAGATTACATTATATATCCTCTATTACATTTCACAGTATTACATTATGCATCCACTATATGATCTTCTTTAAAAAAAAAAACGAACAACAAAAACAAACAAACAAAAAAACCAAACAAACAAAAAAACAAAACCACACCAAAAAAACCAGCTTCAATCTCATTCATTTACTTATAGCGAGATTAACACATGTGGGAATAGATCATACAGTGAATCTAAGACCACTGGAAGATCACGAGATTTTCAGTCAGGGCTAACACCTTCTGTAAACAAATCCCTTATACACTCAAGAACCTCATTTATATATAAACATCTTCATACAGAAAGCTAACAAAAAAATGGGTTTGCAGGTGGCGTATGTACGTCTGTGCACATGCACTTGCATGCAATTTCCAGTAATTGAGTGCTTTAAGGTGAACACCTTTAAGATCAGTGGGAGGCAGAGGCCAACTCTCCTGCGCCAGCCACTGAAGCAATAACCTGCTCATTCACACACCCACGCATGGGCAGATCTGGCTCAAGGCCTGGACAGCTATTCCAGAAGCACACAGTCAACAAATAGATAAAAGGAGCCTGGCAATCATTCCTCTAGAATGGCTGTATCCTGAGCAATGACTTCATTTATGACCTCTTAAAATGAGTTAAGGAGACAAATTAGCTTGGCAATCAAATTCTTCTCTGATGGTAAGGAGAAAAGAGACAAGTCAGTGCAGACAAGTTCATCTGTCTACCTGCTGTTTTCCTGCACATTGGTGCAAAATTTGTATTTCTCCCATCTCCTTATATATGAATAAAATATAGAGGCCCTAGGCAGCAGTCCCTGGGATTAATTCATAGAATCATAGAATCACAGAATCATAGAATGGTTTGGGTTGGTAGGAACTGTCAAAAGCAGTTTAGTCCAACCACCTGCAATCAGCAGGGACATCAGATAGAGCAAGTTTCCCAGAGCCCTGTCCAACCTGACCTTGAATGTTTTAAGGAACAGGCCATTTACCACCTCCCTGGGCAACTTGTTCCAGTATTTCACCACTCTCATTGTAAAATAAATGCTTTCCTTATATCAAATCTGAATCTACCCTCTTTTAGTTTAAAACGATTACCCCTTGTCCTATTGCAACAGACCCTGCCAAAACATTTGTCCCCATCATTCTTACAAGCCCCCTGACAGGCTGCAATAAGGTCTCCCCAGCGCTCTCTCTTCTCCAGGATGAAAAATCCCACCTGAGCTCTTTTTGGTTCCCACAAAAGACTGTCCCATATCTAAGATTTCTCCCAGCTATGCACTTTATACCTAAGGCAAAGGGAGGTTTGACAGTGAGTCATTGTTCTAGGCCTGCCCACATGTGGGTTGCTCTGATAATCCAGCAGCCAGTCTAACTTGCTTTTCATATCTGCTGTGCCCAACAGCACAGAATTGCAATACAACCAAAAACCTGCTCTCAAGTTTTCAACACTTTTGCTCTACTCTTCTTCATTCAAGAGTTTCCTGGCCATGACAGTATAGTTTTTGTATAGACGTCACCTTAAATGTTTCAGAGTTCAAAGTTTAGAAGCATTAGGTAGATTATTGCCCAGAAAAATAGAGACATCTAGGACTGGATGTTTGGGTAGGTCCTTACTTCTTTTGGGCAAGGAATGACCAAAGCTTTCGTATTACAGTAGAATGTCATGAATACCCAAATTTCTGAAACGTGAGATTTTGATTTCATCTCTAATAATTGATAATAGATGTTTTTAAACCAGGCAACCTCACAGACCCAGAGTGGATTCATCTGCAGATTAACTGGTTGGGCAAGTGTCTATACATGTTTGCAATGCTGCCACAAAACCTTTGTACATTTATTTTATCTGACAGGCTATCCACAACTATGCTGTATAGATTATTTTGCTAGCGTAGTGACAAAGAGCACAATTTCCTCTTCGTTTTGATCAGTTAACTTCCTTGCTCATTGGAGACCACAAATGATAGAGAGAACACAGTGAACTCTTTTTACAGCTACTGTGAACATGGTGGTAATATTTATAGCGTATTTCCTTTGCACCATTTGTTATGTTGTTTACTGGAAGTCTACGTCAAAGGAAAGAAAACAAGAACATATTCTACAGCCCTGAAGTCAACAATCTCCCATTCCTCAAATCAGCATATAGTTGAGATACACGTCTGCCTTACAATGTCAATCTAACATCATTGCTTAATGTTTTTTCTTTTTCAACTGACAATGCAAAAGCTGATGTACGTTGTCAGAGTACTGTTCAATTAAACCACAGTGACAGGAAAAGCCACCTACAAATGCAGTGCTTAATAAAACTATGAGCACAAAAATTGTACTCACTCACACACCACGATGGAAGTCTTACCACAAAATTACACACATTTTATACATTATTATATTTTTAGTTCTCCAGTAAGTAAAGCAAGATACCATAGTAATAAGTGTCCTCTAGACAAACTTTAGAAAAACGCTTTAGAAGAAAGAGAAAGTTATAAAAGCAGATAGGTGTTTGCCAAAAAGACCATCAACAAGAACTCTGACACACACAGCTGAAATTTATCTTATGTCTTCACGGAAAGCAAGCAATTTCCAGGTCCTATCTTACACACCTGTACTATACAAGGAAAGACCTACCAGAACTGAGAACTGCTGCTGATCCAGAGCTGAATTTTGCCCTTCCTAGGCCTGAGGCAGTGTAATTCTGGAGGGAAAGACAGACTTGAGTTGCAGGAGCTGTCTGAAGCTGTTTGAGGGGTTGGAATTTCTGCAACTCTGCTACTAGAGGTTTACTGCTAAAAAGGAGGGCAGATATGACTGTGAAAAGAAGAATTATTAGTACCCTTCATTGTCTAGGTCTAGAGTTTTTCTCAGATGGCTTTTCTTCTGTGTCTGCTGCAGAAAATACTCAAGCTGGAAAGTGTCAGAAACATGAGAACGATTTGCTGAGCCAAGCTTGTATTACTGAAAGAGAGAAGACAAATAGGACAGGAAATGTATAATGTATGAATGAATGTATGTAACAACATACAGAAATGCAATAACTACTGAAATGCCCACTGGGGAAACAGAACAGAACTAAGTCATCTGGTTAAATGACCAATACTCTTAATTCTGTACAGTTGTTTTGGCATATTACCAAAAATCTCAACACATCTCTGCTACTTTTGCGTAATTCCCAACTGCTGCAACATTTGACATCTTCATTCATATGAGTTTTATCCTCAGAAACTTCTCAAAGATCTCTGCTTCACAGTAATTAAAAAGAATCCCAGATGGGTGTCAGATCAATACTTCAGGTCATTGTACAAAAACAGTGGAAGAAGACCCAAAAGCTTACCAAAACTTACCCAAAAGCAAACTGACAAAATGACACCTGGCTGCAGGGTGAAGCAACACCATAAAATTTTTTTTAAAAATGGAATTTGTCTTGTATTCTAGCTTCCTGAAGTGCCTATTGACAAGGTTAATGATATAAAAATCCAGGAAGTGGTTAGACTTTGAAAGCCTTTGCTACACAGCACACTGTATGCTGCAACTGAAACTAGCGTTTTACTTAGAACTCCCCTGTTACCTTCCACACAACTTTCTACCATAAAGCAGCTATACGTGTCTACAGTCTGTCTGCATTGACCTGCCTGTGGTCTCCCTTTCTTTCTTTTCCTAAGATGTCATTGCTACCGTAGAGAGTTTTAGCATAAAAAATGAAGCTACAATTTTACCGTCATAATAAAACCAAACCGAAATCCATAAAGAAAACAGTTTTGCCCACCCAGCCCTGAATATGTTAATTGCATGAGCTATAGGGTAGAGTTAACAAAGGCATTTTTTCCCCCAATATCATTAAAAGAGTATCCTAGTCATGAATATTCATGTTCCATTGTTGTTTACAGAGTGTTGATACTTCCCCTTTAATCACAAGATCGATCTTATAACATCAACACATCAGAATTCAATGAAATGAAAATAATGCATGCATTCTTAGTTGCTATAAAAAGGATTAATAATTTGAATTTGGGCATTATGTATGTATACACTTAAATAATAAGCTGTTTCATCTCTGTATGAAGTCACTGAGAATTTTTTGGTACTCAGTTACTTTGGAAACAAAGTCACTTAATTTACAGGGATTTAGATAATGAACTTTAAATGAAAAACTTCAGATGCAAATCCCTTTCTCATTAAAACAATGAAGTGTTTACTTCGTTTTAAGCACATGTTTAAATTAAACTTCCTTTCATGAAGTTTAACACAGAATCATAGAATTGTCAGGGTTGGAAAGGACCTTGAAGATCATCGAGTTCCATGGGCAGGGACACCTCCCACTAGATCAGGTTGCCCAGAGCCCCATCCAACCTGGCCTTAAAAACCTCCAGGGATGGGGCTTCCACCACCTCCCTGGGCAACCTGTTCCAGTGTCTTATCACCCTTATGGTGAACTTCTTCCTAAAAACATACAGAACAAGTATCTAAGGCTTGTACTTTATTATGCATATTCAGAATCCATAATAAACAGAATCAATCTAATCCTATAAGAAAGATATTGGCTTTAGTACCACAGTCCCTTACAGATAATTTAAAATAATATGGCTTCAGTGGAGTCATTGCAGATTTATTTCAGTGTAACTGAGAGGTAAGGTGCACTAACAAAAGTAAAAATCCAGAGATGCAAATAATTTGTAAATGCACTGACTGGACTTCTGCAAAGCCTTCAGCGAGTGCCCAGTCCCTCTGCAGTGCCTTCCCTTTCCACTTTTCCCCATGCATCCCTGCTGGATTTCCCTGCTCCCACTCCAAAGCCAAAGACATGAAGACTCCACATGCTACAGGGACACAGGGAGCAGTACCCTCTCTTAATATAACTGTGGTTATCATTTTCCCTGTCTAAAAATTTGACATCGCAGTCCCCATTTTTCCAGGGAGAAGAATACAAAGACCAACATCCTGTAGATACAGTACAGCATAAATCATAAAATACAATGTAAATCATAAAGGATAATACATGGAAGAGAACATAAAGGTGTTAGTAATTAGCTGATGGCTTAACTTACAAAGTATTGAAGATGTCTAGTGAGGGATCATACACCATATTTCTCAGGAACTGTTGCTTTTACTCTGGTAATATTAACTCATTATTTCATCTAAAACATAGTCCTTAATATGTTAATATCTGATAATAGTGTATTTTAAAGACTGTAGACATTGTACAAAAAGGGTGAATTAACATTGTCTCGAGAACATGAACACTTGGTATTGTACTATAAATGTACAAGCCTGAAGATTTATGTGTCATATTAGCATAGATTTGAACAGATTTTTCTCTTAATATGCTGTAATATATGAATTTGAAGCAAGTTTTTCTCATTCATTTCTTGAAAATTTCTGCACTGAATTATTGACATTTCAGCTTAACAGAATCCAAGTTCTCAATCATAAATTAGTGTAAAGGGCAACCCTCGACTCTCTTAAACAGTAGTCAAAGAGATAACGACTCATGCCTACACTGAAAGTACATTTCTAAATGACAGACAGCACTGACATTAGTCCCACACAAGGACATGCACAAGGCCACATGGACTGCACAACAATCTTTCTTTTTGATTTTTTCCACTGTCTTCATTCAATACTGACTGAAAGAGTTACTTCACACTATGCCAGCTAAAAATAGTAGAAATTACATCAGTATTTACTACAAACTTGCAAGAACGGTCAGTTTTAGATCACATGCCTTTCTGGAGTGGCAGCATATCAAAAAAAGCCAAGCTTTCTTCTAAAGCTTTTTAACATAGATAAAGTTGGGAGCACGTGAATGGAAATTCTCAGAGTTGTAATATACTAGATAGGTGTGGTCTCTTTTTGTTGTAGGTCCTGAATTGGGAAATCTGGAAATTCAGGAAGGATCGTGTAACTATTGTTACAAATATATCTATCTATGGAGACAGTATTTGTTATATGGAAATACTATTTATACCTGAAGAATTTGGAATCAGACATAGCTTACCAAAATTTGGGGTATCTGCAGAAACTTTACCTCTTCCTTTGGCATTTTATCTTAAAA
>VWZK01021243.1:18017-32412 GCA_013396935.1 Baryphthengus martii | reverse complement strand
AAAAAAAAAAAAAAAAAAAAAAGTGTGAGCATGAAGTTCTTTAGCAGTACGGCAAGGACCTGGCAGTACTATGAGGCCTTCTTGTCTCCACTCATCTGATTTCATGGAAGTGATTATTTATCAGAGGGATTTTTTTTTTCACCTAAATGGCAGTTGTTTTTTAGCTATGTCAGACACATATGCAAATGTAGCCATAGAAAATGGGTGGATGCACAGGAAGCCCTTTTCTGATGAGGCAACACAGCCACACACTCAGTTAGAAATTCCCTTTTATGGTCAGAGACACAATCACCTGCGAGGCATCTGCTTGTGAAACACCAGGGAAAAGGTATGAGCTCAGGGAAGTTCAGCATGACCTCATAAGCCTGCAACCTTGTAGGAGCCTCTTCCCCAGCTGCAAATCTGTGCCTCTCTAAGATAACAAAGGAAAGAATTATCAATGTAGAGAAGACGGTGCAGGTGGTTGTGCGGCCTTGCAGCCCAGCAATCAGTGCTTTCTCCGTGAGGAGGGGAATCCTGGATCACAGAGGGACTGTGCAAGAGCACAGTAATGAAACCTGGAGCCCCAGGATCTTCCTTTCTTCCCTTCCTTCTCCTAACAGATATGAAAGCCTGCATCAGGGCACTCAGCTCCTGTGCTTCACCAGACCAAGGGAGGTTTCCCTGGGGAGAAATTATATTTTTACACCAATTTGAACATTGATTTCTTCATCTAACTGTTCAGCTATACTAACTGGCACAGTTATGCCTTGTCTATTGTGTCACAAGACAAGCCTTCAAATCTTTTACTTTAACCTTTAACCTTAACTGCAATTCTTCACCATCAACATTTCTTAGCCAGAATATCATCTTTTATCCCACTAGAAAGCCTAGGATGAGAGCCTGGGAGACTTCTTCTGTATACATGATCTGGTTATAAAATAGATCTGAATATTATTCCTTACTGAAGGACTCTACTCCACAGAAATGTTTAAAAATGTGGCTGCTGTTATTTGTAATGACTGTTGTTTCCAAATACAAAGAGTTTACCTAAGTACAGCTCAAAAGCTTTTGTCATCCTTTTAATAATTTGTTTTCAGTATTAAAAACTACTCCTTTGGTGTTACAATGGGCCCAACCAGTGTGACAGGTTCCTATGCAGGTTCACAGAACTTGCAATTCTTGTTTCTTTTCCTGGATTTGCTCAGTCGCACTTTCCCTGCTCCCTGAGGAATCCAAGGAGTTCACAACAATTTGAGTCATCGATAAGTAATGGTGGTGATTTCTGGAGAGCTACATCTTGCCACTCATTGTCACTGTGCTGGCATGAAGATCTGGGAGTGGAAGAGTTAACCCGACCAACAGCATGTCCTTGGGAATCCAATCTCAGAGAGTATGAGACACCGGCATGGTATTTGGCTGTTCTTGCTCTTCTTCATTCCTCTCCCAAATTTCAAACTCAAAGGAACTCAAAATCTCAAAACAAAACAATCCATTTTGCTTTAAAACCACAGAGAGATTCTCAGGAGCAGACAGAGCAAAACTGAAGAGGCGAGCTAACATCCTTGCTCTCTGGGGAAAGCCAGTATACAGGGTGGGGTTGCTGTGGTTCCAACTCCTTTTTCTAGATTAATGTGAGTCAACAATCCAAATGCACATAAGCCAGGATCAGTTCTAGATTCATTGTATTACATACTTAGCTCATACGTTTTCGTGATTTTCTGTACAAAAATTGACACAAATCTGCCCCATTCTGGCAGTAAGATTTTTCAGGGATATAAAGACACTGTTGGCTATTGGCAGCTGAAAGTGAAGCAAAGACCTAAACACAGATTTAGTGACCCAACTGAATTATCTTTCTATATAATTTTGACCAAACTACTTAAAGTGCTTCTGGAAAAAAGATTTATTTATAAAAGTATAGAGGTTTATTATTATGATCACTTTTAAAGAAACAAGACTGTTGACTTCTCCCACTGTGCTACACAAACCTGATTTACTAGGCTACGTAGCAGAATATATGATCACATCTGTTGTCTCCATTTTAAAATCAAACTACGATTATTCCTGTGTTATACACTGAAAATATATCAATATACCAATATATCTCTTTCAAGCTGGAAAAGGGTAGGTTTAGACTGGATGTCAGGAAGAAATTCTTGACAGTAAGGGTGGTGAGACACTGGGACAGGTTGACCAGGGAGGTGGTGGATGTCCCCTCCCTGGAAGTGTTCAAGGCCAGGTTGGATGGGGCCTTGAGCAACCTGGTCTAGTGAGGGGTGGCCCTGCCCATGGCAGGGGAGTTGGAACTAGATGAATAGCATATGAATATGTTGCACTCCATTGCCATACTCACAGAAACGGCAGTATAAAAAGGCCTGAACATGGTGGTGTCACATTTTGTGATTTGTTTTAAATAGTTGGTTTTTATTTTGTACTGATAATAACGTTTATCAGTATCTAAAATAACTACTATGATTCATTATTTTGCATGGACCTAACACAGAAGTTGTTTGGTCAAGATGGTTGTCACTTAATTAATCCCTAAAAATAATTAAGATTCATGTAAAAAAAAAAAAAATTTTAAAATGCTTCCTCATCTGCATACTGATAAGAAAAAATAGCAGAAAAAAAAAGTATAAGGAGTGAGAGCTAGAAATTGCATCACCCATCTTTCAACTTAACCCATTACCTTTCTACTTATCATGAATAGCTGACATTTCAATGCATTTTTTTCATCCACATTAGACTGATGTTTCAAAATCTTTGGCAGAGGGGAAGGTTCTCTGATGGTTCAGACACCATCTGCAGTGCTAGAAGGCCCAGACCAGAGATCCTTTTCATCCTCATCTAGAGCAGGTGGTTTCACCTGCAGGATTTCAGACTAGACACCAGGAGTGTCCTACAGATCAGGAAAATCTGAAGTCATTCTCTTTCCATCAGAAGATAAGACCATGGGAATTACATAGAAATTTTTTACAACAGAACTTTTCCAACTCAAACATGGTAAAGAATGAAAAAAAAAAAAAAAAAGGGAGAAATGAATATAGGGAACATTCAGACAAAAAAAAATATTTCAAAATTGCATTAAACTTTTAAAGCAAGGGAAAGTGGAGTTTTCTTCAACCAGTTAACAGAAAGAACAACATTTTTGTATATACATCCTGAGCCAAATTTTAAACCTAAAACAACTGTACAGAAATTAAGATGTAAGTCGTGCTCCCTAAGCACTCAATAAGAAAGGCTGTCCTGTTCTCAGCTTCATGTTGTTAGTGGTAACAGTTCTTGAGTCCTGATATATGCTATTATTATCAGCATTGTCATTTTTATTATTAATCTCAGGCTGTGTACGTCAATCTCATGACTTCTGAAAACAGCACAAGTGACAGAAATTGGCAAGAAGGATATTAATTTGTGGAAAGGGACAATATTCTCTTACAAAAAAAGAAAAAACTTTTAATTGTTGCTCTCCTGCAAGCTGATCTCTAGTTATTTCTTCAAAATTAAATTGCTGTTGATTACCTTTCAGTGTGCAAAACAGAATTTTTTTACATCACATTTAGCTCAAAGCAGATCAATTTTAAGTTTGCAAAATGTACCTAGTCCACCATTTCACTCCATTTATGTCACATTCAGTACATAAATGTATTTAAAACAAGCAGATTAATTTCTCCTTCATTCCTATGTGGTTCTGTAATTTGCTACATTTATTATGCACTAACAAGTACCAGTAGATACAGAAAATAAAGCACATGCTGTATTGATTCCTAGTAACACAGAAATATTCTCTGTATCTGAAAATCTAGAACACAAATAACCATGTGTAGATCAAGTCTACAGAGCAATAGATTTTCAGCAAAAGCCAATAGCAATTGAGAGCAGATAAATTAATCTGATATAAAACTGAACACTTCTTGGATACCGCTCATTATTGGTAAATATTATCCATTTGGACGTCCTCAGAAACAGCAACATATGAGAAGTATCCAGACTTTTACAACTGGCATTATCCTTGTGTTTGAATAAACACTTCCTTTGCTAACCACAGTCCATTCATTTATTTGCTTGTGCTCTTATTTCCTTTGGAATCTCTAACTGTTATGGAAAAATCCACTGCCAAAAGGGAGGCATGAGGAAAAAATGACAAAGTTTCCACAAAGAGCTCTGTCACTGGTACGGCATGTTGCAAACCTGTGGGTCTCACTAAATCCACCACTGTCAACATTATCAGTACCCTCCACAGTGTTTGCAGCATGCTGATCAGTAACTTAGTACTAAAGGAAATATTTTTAAAGGAGTAGAGTAGAGTCAAAATCAGCTATACTATGATCTTCTTTACAGTTGAGCCATAAAATCTGGCGACTTTTTCTCTCTCTAATCCAATGTGTTTCCTTCTTTTCTAGTTTTCACTTAAAGTCTTTGATAATAATCTAGGCGAGAAAGGAATTGAATTTGCTGTTAGCTCTGGAAAGATACAGTCCAGACTTGTCCAAACTACCCTGGCAGAGATGCACTAAAAAGTCCTACTTGAGAGTTTCTTGGCTAATTCAGGGTTGGGAGGTTTCTTCTCAAGGGAATTCACCTCATCGCATTACATTTTATAAACTCACCCCAAATACTTGTGAAGAGTAAATATGTTTTGAAATGGTAATAATAATGATGACTTTATATCTATTTGTGTATATGTGTTCATGTGTTTTATATGTTTTCTTGTAGGAAGAAAAAAACTGCTTTCTCCAGCTTTCTCAAAACAATCTTCATCTTTTTCCCATGCATCACATCCTAAAAACAGCACAATGCGCTGACAATTACCTCACTCAGAAAAGTTCTCAAGAAGATAATAGAAATGCTTTTAATGCAATTTGGCTTCCCAAAGGGTATTTCTACATGGAAAAATGCTTTCTGAGGCCTTGAAATAAGATGCATCAGAAGCATCTAGAAAAGATGGTCATCGCTAGACTGAGCTCCATTATTCTGTCTCCCACTCTTTACACATGGAATTTGCAGTATCGTAGCCCAAGCAAATTTTCTTTGACAAATCATTATTGTTTCAGCACACTATTATTTTACAGTAAAATGCAAAGCAATAGGACTCATTGCAAATGTCTTGTGGAAGTTTTAGTCTTGATGCAGGTTATTATTGGTGCTCCAAAGACTGTGTTAATGTCTTGTTACCTTAAATAAGTTGTCTTTGCAATGCAAGGCCTTTTGGCTATATAGACAAGTTCTTAGCAGTTGAAGGAGGCCGAGATATCTCTGAGGTTTGCAGTCCCTAGAAGATGGCACATTTCAGAATGAGAGGCATACTTGCTTTGAGGGAAATATCAATGATTTTGATCTGCAGTTTGTGTATCTTTTCTCAACCATGATGAAAGAAATTTGAGACATCTTTTTTTGCCATTTGACCCCAATGCAGACACTCAGATTTTAAATACTTTTCTAGAAGCTTATCTCAGCACACTCAAAAGTGAAAATCTGAATTACAAACTATAACTCTGTAAAGAGTTGTTCACATAAAAACCTTAGAAATCTTTTTTTTGCCCCTCTTCCCCCATACCAAAAAAAAACAGCAAACAAAATTTTAAAAAAGGGATTTATAGGAACTTTTAAATGAAATTCACAGGTTAGAGCAGTTCTGGACAACTAGAAAAGCAACTTCACACAAACTATTGGAAGAGAAATGAAAGCAAGGTTAAAACTATTTTTCCCTAATATACGGTTATTTTAATGGAAAAATGCTGTTTCAAAGGGTGGCTCAATACAAAGAAATTTTTTTTTCCCCCATTGCTTGGATTACACACAGCATTTCTGGTAGATGGCTGCAGGCAGGAGCACTTCTCTAAGTACGTGAACAGCCAGACATCCACAAGAAAATATTGAGTGGCATGTTGAAAAAGCTTCCATTTTAAACAAGTTCATGTGCAAAGAATTTTAAAAGACGTACCTGTCTTAAAACTCTGAGTCAGAGATACCTTTGCATTTGCTTTTTCTGAGATCCTCATGAAAATAAAGAATATCAAAGTGAATAACAGTTTCCTGCCACCCACTACATGTAACTGATACAAAACATTTCTGTTACCATATATAAAACGGCAATTGTTCTGAGGGCTTTCTAGCAAAGTCTAGAAAGCAAATCAGCAAAAGAAAACTGTGTCTAAATGATTGATCTTTCCTGAATTAAATTTGGACACATTTGTCTATATGCATATATAAAGATATCCTCAAAATTAACATTTATTCATGTATTCGAAAGATCAAACTGTCAGCAAAGGATACATAAATAAGTCTTATTTTATGAAAAAATTTCCCTATTGGGGAAACTTTTGGAAATTACAGAATACTTTAAAAGTGTCTTTGAACAGTTGAGAGTTGATAGAGTTCATCAAGCTTCAGGTGTGATGAATATGAATTAAAGCTCTGGAATTTTGCAGATCTGAATCAGTGTCAGAAAATTCCAGAGATCATCTTCTTGCAGTTTACTTCAGGGTAAACATGATGAAAACAGTATAGAATTTTTTTCATTTTTAACCTTCAGTAACTATAAGAACCTATTTGCCAAACATCAGAGGAATCTACAGGAGACAGATGCACAGTATGTCACCTTTCACAGCAGTTGGCAGTAGCCAGATTATTCATCTACTGTAAAAGTAATTTTACTAAAATCCTACAAGTTGCTACAAACAAGTTTGATTACAATATGAAGTCACTGTGAGGTCAGTCATAATCAACAGCAAACCCTGTCTGTTACTAAGTCAAGGTAAATAGCAATAAACTGTGTCTATATTAGGCTTAATATGTGGTTTATCTAGTTAATCTTTCTCTGACCCCACCCCACAGTCCTGAAATAGACTAACACCAAAAGTCTTTCAGAAACATTTATAGTATCGTGACATATAAGCCAGTAATTTCATCTTGCTACTATTCACATGCAAAACCTGCTCTTGTTCTTTGTTTCATGACAACTAGTTACATTTAAAAAAAAAAAATAAAAAAATCCCAAATTAAAAAAAAATAAAATCTTAAATTCTTTTGTTATGCCTTGCATTGATCTTTTACTCAAATTTCATGGTCTGCAAAAATTACTGTTACATTTCAAAATGCTACAATACAACAAAAGAACAACACTGCATGTAATTCTTTGTCTCATCTTGCTCCCTCAGCTTACAAAAGTTTTCCAAGGACTATGCTTTCTAGACTTGACTTAATAGCCCTAAATATTTCAGGGTTGTCAACACTTCACTGGTGACTTATCTTGTCCATCTTGAATATCACAAAATTCCTTAAGGGTTACTGAGATGCCACGCCAAGAGTCTTTCTGCTACTATCCTGTTCTGCCAGTACAGCCTATGCAGTCTTACAGCGAGGAGTTTTATCATTTTAGAGAGTACACTTTGCCAATATTGAAGCCATCCTAAAGGTAAAACAAACTGAAACTCCATAGGAATTAAGTCATGATTAATACCCAAAAGCTTCCATAAATGTTTAAAAGCTTTTTTGAAGAAAAGGACGTGTGTGAAAGTACTGTGTATATTGAAAATGTATCTGCTTTATCAGCAGTTCCTGATAGGAATTGCTGCTTTTGTTTAAAAGAAAGAGCAATACCAGTGAAAATGTCAAGCAATAAAATATTATTGATATTGCTATTGATAAAGTCCTATTTCCATATCTCTGAAAACCTAAGCAGTCATTTCTTCAAAGATAGGAACGAAGTATACTATAATGAGATCCGTGCAGCCTGAATCCCTTCACCTTTCCCTCAGCAGTCTGTATCTCTCTATAACAATTTGTAATGTTTTATATTATCAAAAAGCCTAGAGACTTGATAGTCTGTGGAGAATTCAAGGAGAGGATAAGGCACAGTTCCCATGTTCAGGATCTAAACAGACAAGACAGACAAATGCTAGGGAGAAAGAAGATACTATTGGCAGGTTAGGGGAAAAGTCTATCTAAATACCCTGAAACTTATGATAAATACCCTGCCTGGATTTGTAAATGCTACTATCTGAACTGGCTTGCTTTGCAGTTATATTTATCTCCTAACACTAACTTCCTCCTACCCTGTATAGTAGTACCTCCTGTAGCCTCAAGCAATGAAGCCTGTTACTCTGGTTTTCAGAGGTCAAACTGAAGGGTTTTGTATATCTGCTTTAATATGGGCCTTCCAATTCAGGCATTTAAAGAATGATTCTCAGAGGTCTTCCAGCAAATCTTCAAGCCTTGGAAAGGGCTAGTGATGGAAAATAATGCTGATGAGATGTGTATGCTCCAGGCAGAAAAAAACACAGATGCTTTATACAAAATCAACAAGGAGCAAAATACCAGTGTGATAGAGGTAGCATTTAGATAACTATACCTTATTGCAGTCCCAGTAAAACTCCCATTCATCAGCATAAATTGGTGCATGTAGCATATGCAGCAGTACACCATTTTGCCTGCAGAAAGCCCCTGGTGGAACTGTCCCACACCAAACAGGGTGGGTAAGGAGTGCATGGGCATGCAGTCACCCCACAATGATGGAGACAGGTGGTAAATGTACAGTAATATTCCTAGTGACATGCAGTCTGCAGCTGTCCTTCTGTCTGACTTTCCAGTCCAGTTGTCAAGCAGGGTGAGCCACCAGCAACTTGACATGTTTTGCAACTACCTTTCCTGGCTTGCGCCAAAGGAAGCTGTGTGTCCTCCTTTGAGCTTGGGGTTTCTCACTCAGGCACAAAAAACTAGAAGCCAGACCCCTGCTGTTCCTGCATTTTAATCACTGTAATCTCATCTAGGATCAAGCTTTACACACCAAATGGCCAAGGTCAGACCTACCTACAGCTGTCTAAGTATTCCCTTAGGCACTGTTTGTGCACACACTTCCAAAAAGGCATCCAGGCAGTGTCCTTCCCAGCTCCAACTGGAAGCATTTCTAGGTCACTAGGCAGCAAAAGTAGTAGTACATGTTTAGAAGCACAAATGCACATTGAGAAGAATTCTCTTTCTTGGGATTGGGTGTCTAATGCTCTCCTAAACTCTATCATGAGCAATGATCCAGACAGGGAAGTGCCAAAAAGTTGGGGTTTTTTTTAAAGCCTTGTGACTGGAGCAAAAGAGATATTTCTTCAACATTCAAAAAGTCACAAACAAAACGCCATCCATGCTTAAGATCCTGAGTAGATGGGAGGGCCTCTGAACCAATTCGGCTATCAATACTATAGCTCTAAAGAGAAGATGAAATATAGAATTACTCCTGAACTTAGGTTTTAATTGGCAGCTTAACTGGTTAGTGTCTATGGATTACTCTTCAAAGGTATCTGAGTCAAGTGGAAGTCTTCACAGCCTTCATTATAAACATTGTCTGCTCTTTCAGTCTCACAGTACTTACACTGAGCATTAGAAGGAGATGGTCTTCTAATATCTTGCTCATTGTTGCTGTATTCTTGATCCCTTCGTCATTTGTAGCTCTGATAATTATGCAGCATTACAGTGGATGCTCTGCACATGGTTTGATATGACATGCCCCAGATACACCAGCTGCTGGTAAATTCTGAAATATGCTGTTCCCAACAATTTCTGGGAGAACATGTTGTTACCATCACATACCAGGACTCTATAGGAGGGGTAAGAGACTATTGTCAAATTTCAGGGAGCACAGATTCACTGCAAAATGACACTTTTGCAGGACGTCTGAAGAATGAGACATGGAGACAGCTTAGGCCTCCAAATCTAGGAAGCAATCAGAAAATATTTTGCCATGTGGTTAAGGCTAGAGCACACAGAAGGAGTCAAGGGCATTGCAATACAGCCTGCATTTTTGCAGTTCTGTGCAGAAAATCCACCACAGGCCCTGAAAGCTATTTTGCCATATTGCCAAATTGCCCTTTATCCAGTAAAGCTAATTGATTGAATACATCATGATGCAGACTTGACTATATGTTCCAGTTGTTCGATTGGCTCCTTTTCCTGCTCTCTTGTAAGTTCATGTCCTGTGTAGTGTAATATTGGTTCACACAGGCAAAGAACTCTCTCCTCTCTCAGGTGAGGCCTCTTCTACAATAACTTTGATGGCCTCAGAGATGCTGCTAACAGATAAGTTAAGGACGAGACCAATACACGATTCATGTTAGCATTCCCACAATCACCTTATAAAGCAAGAGGATTAAGGACAAAAACTCTGTGAATTCAGTAACCCAGTTCTGATACGTATCTTCCCAATATCCTTGTTTATGATGCTGCTAGATGTTCTTCCTACATGCCACATCCATCCCACACTTCTGTCAGGAGAGTATCTGCCTAAAAAAACCCCAACACCTAGACCCAAATCTTCACAATACTTTATTCTTAATTATTGCTGTATTTTCAATAGGGCTTTTCTTTTAAATAAAAGATTCTTTCAAATATTTGCAGTTCATTTGAACTCAAAATGGCAGTTGAAGAGTAAACAATAAGCCAAGCACAATGTGCAATCAGGCTTCAATACCGAAAGAAAAACTGGGGAAGAACTGAAGCAGTAACGCTAGATTTATTACACAGTTAACACTCCCAAACCCTGCCTGTACACACAGAGCATGCCCTCATGCTTACTGCTTTCTTTTGGCTATCTCTCATCAGCTTGTGCAGTTTGAGGATACTATTCTCAGGGACCTATCTGTTCCCACACACTGTGAAGGAAGCTTAAGTACAAAAGGACATGTCCATTCAGAATATTACTGTGGGAAACAAATGCCAAAGGAGTTAAATACTTTGGCAACAAACTTGTGGATATCTCAGTTTCATACTTGATCTAAGCCATAATTCTTAGGTGCATTAAAAGAGCTTAGCACAGTTAAAGCCAGAACAGTTAAGCTGATTAATACTTGTCATAGAACTGGTTCAAAAATGACATTATATCTTCTATAGCTTTTGGACGTCAAATGGAATCTTTCCATTGAATTTGATAGGCCTTGAATCCCAGATTCTGTGAAGAAAATTTGCCAGGTGTATTCACAGCAAGTCTTTTCCTCTCTATTGTTACACACCATCATTAAAATCTGAACAATGACTATTGTCATTGTGACTATGACTATTTATGCAGTGAAAAGTAGAGTCCACACTGGCCAAATAACTTCTGGCTTCATTGTAACATCCCTTGAGACTCATGTCTGGCATAAAGGCTCAACTAAGGGCTTTTTTTCACCTTCCATACACTACCATAAACAGAAAACAATCAAAATCTCCTCACATTTTCAAAATAATGAAGCGATGTAGCAGCTCAGAAAAAGGATTTGGGAAGAAATAATCAGAAAAAAAACAAAACACTCTGTAGATTAATGTTCATTTTAGTGAGAGGTCAAATTTTTCATCTGTTAGTGTAAAATGATCACAAGACATCTAGTCATGTGCTTGTCTTTATGTACGTGCTGCTTTAAGAAGTGAAAGTCATTATTTCTGCTGCAACATTTGCCTTCTGGGTGGGGAAGTCCCCAGACTTGTGCTGATGACTCTGTTCTCTGACCGCTGGCTTTCTGGGATACTGTGCAGTCAGGTTTCTCTAGGACTAAAGACTTTTTCATTTCTCTTTTAGACTTACATCGTAGGAATAGGTCTTGAATGACCATTGGAGATGCATGGTACGCCTAGCAGTGTCTTTTATTGTACATACAGAGTGACTGCCATCCACTTCATAAGTTGTAATTGTTATATTCCAGAGTTTTGCCTTAGGGCTAGATGTGTTATTTTTAAAAGACTTGCCTGTCACCCCTGAATTAAACTAAAAGGGCACACCATAAGCTCGTTCACTGGTTTTCCCCTTTGTGAGAATTTAGCCTGTATCTAAGTTTGTGCTCCTGTAAACAAGTAAACTGCAAACTACACTTTAAAATTCTACAGCACAGGCTCTCCAGAGTTGATTTAGCTATGTGGTGAGTGGAGAAGAGAGAAGGGAAAATATCAAAAGGAATGCAAGATAAAGAGAAAGAGGAGAAAGTTCAACTACTTCAGGCTAACACAGTCAGCAAAATATGTAGATTAGATCACTGAGCCACACTGAGGAAGCAGTGGTTCCCTACAACTCAGAAGTCAAACTGCTCTTCATTGCTATTGTCCCAGATTATGGGTTGGGTTCTTCAAGTGATTTTCCATCCCTTGTACTGCTGTACACCCTCTGCTTATCATTGTAGTCTTTCCCTCCTCTCTCTGTTATTTCACTTGGCCTAGACAAGGAGAGAGGTAAGGCCAGGATCATTCTGCTTCATATATAAGAGTAGAGAATATATCACTCAGGCACATGACTGTGATGTCTGAAGGAGCAAATTGGTGCAGTTTGTGGATTTATATCCATAAGTATATCACCTTGTCTGTCCCATAAAACATGGTTCATTGATTGCATTTGAAGTAAGCAAAGACAGGGTTTGGATGTCAGGAGGTGCTGAGTGGCTTCAGTCACAGGATTCAGACTGTGGAAGCTGTCAAGATGAGTTTCTGCTGTTTCTGAAAATGGACTTTCCTGTCTTGCTTGTGTCTGCTAATATATGAAACAATAACACATATTCTCTATACAAGGGCAACACATTCCACATGAAACAGTTCTTGTTGAAGCTCTCTACTCAGCACTGCATAGTACCAAACAGCCTGAACAGACTGGCCAGGATAATTGCCATGGCTATAACAAGAAGATGTGTAATAACATGTAAATATTTCTGCATGTAAGAAATTATGTCATAACAAAATTGGCTTGGCTTTTGCACAAAGTTCTGCACCTGAGATGAATCACTTTCATGCGTAATCTAGTAATGTTCTCTCTTTTTGCAGTTGTGTTATATAAATGCTTTTATGAGGTGTGGCTAAGTCAGGAACCCTATGAGGGCTGAATGTCCAGAACTACTCAGTGTGTTGTGCTCCACCAAGAACTTGTACAAGTGAAAACAACACCTTGTATTCCAGTGAAGGTTTATTTGCACTCAATCAAACAATGGGATAATTAGCAAAAGTTAACATCAGCGTGATTTTAACAATAAAGGCTGTGTAGAGCTAGGGATGGGCACAGTCCTTTGAACAGAATCAGAAGCATGTCTGCATTGTGCAAGGGTGAGCAAAGCGGAGATCCTGAGCTAGCACATACCCAAACTGGTCTGTCTACATGGCATAGCAGAGTGCCAGGTTACCAGCTCGTGTCCGGGAAGCAGGATAGCAGCATCAGTGTGATACCGCACCCAAGTAATGAGCTTGGCATCACTGTGCTGACATGGCCATCTTCCTCTGGATTCCAGATCTCCATTAGCTTAGGAATGCATGCAACGTGCTGCATTGCACGATACAGATAGGCTCCAAGTTACATGGAGCTTTCGACTGAGTGCAAAGAGAAGCCTTCAAGAAAAGTAGCCCGTCAAGTATTGGAAGAACAAGGCGAAGAGGATTAGAGATTGCTTCAAATAAGGAAAGTCTGTAACAGTTAATAAAAGTCTTAGGATGGGCAGATAAGTCAGCTCTGCAGTAGGCCAAGGTAGAATGCATGCACATATTCAGCAGCTAAGTAATATATTGCTTTGTGCTGGCTCAGTGCACTAAGGTGACCTTCATTCCCAGAGAAAAATTAATTGAAACCATCAATAACTCTTCATATTTTCAGATATCACATTTGAACTCAACTAGTATGAAAAACCTAGACTATATTCCCTCCTCTATTGGTCATTCTGAAATAAAGTATTTGCAATACTATCTCTAAAAAAGGTTTAAAAAATGTCTCACTGAAGATCTAAATTTTTATATAACATTTTAAAAGTTTGAAGAACTTGTAATTTTTAACTCTTTCCTGCCTAATGATGAGTGTATTGATTTTATGAAACCTAAGATCTGTTACATTAACCTACCGTAAAATGCTGTGGCAGAAGATAATCTTGCTAGTTGGTGTGGTTTTGCAAGCTAATTAAAACCATATTTAGATTATGGAAAATCCTTTATGCAAATGAATATCAGTGCACCTAACGAATGTTTGAATGCTTTGTCAAAATAAGTCTTGGGAGTCACTGCTAATGTGCAACCGTCTCTGGGACAAAATTATCAGGAATGTAAGTTGGTAGTTCTATATGAAAGGAGAAGTAAAAGTCTTGTCATTAGCATGGCTGGAAATCAAACCCTGAAGATTAGAGAAGATAAAGGGTCATACCCACAATTCTCTTCTTTGCCAGTCACTTAGAGGATTCAGTAACATCCAGGATCTTAGCACATCTCACATTCACTGTCTACATCCCAGCAAATGTAGTGCCATCACAGAACTGATGCACCCACACGCCAAAGGTCACATTCTTACTGAATGGGGAAAGGCTGCTCTCACTAAATTCAACACCCTTCCTACCAAGGAACTGGAATCTACATATCCCTGCTAAGCTTCATATGGCTAAATCGAATCTGCTACAGGCAGAGGTTTGAACATCACAAGGTCACTGCATCTTCTTTCTGG
>VWZK01021243.1:0-17979 GCA_013396935.1 Baryphthengus martii | reverse complement strand
AAAAAAGAAAAAAAAATATTTTTCTAAAAACTTTATTTGCTGAAAAAGCGGAAGAATAGAATCAAAGGTCACCTTTCTGTCTGCATTGTCTACTATTTGTCACTTCTTATGTTACTTCCTCCTCCTGTCTATTTATAACCTCCTGTATGAGCTGTCTTACCACAAATTTATATGACCCAGTTAACACATATGCAATTGTTTCAAAGATCGCATTATTAACCATGTTGGTTTTCTAGGTCATAAATTCAGATCCTATTTGTACATTTGCCTTTGTCCTACTTAGGAAAATGACCAGCCCACTTGAAGCAGAGTGTGTAAAACACACAGACGGCTGTAATTCATTTCTACATAACTAGCAATGTTTAAAGGGAGTTCTGAACTCTGTGTTTCTTCCATAACCACAGCTTCTCTGCTTCCCCACTTAAAATGCATAACCTAAGGAACATGCTAAGGGCCAGACAGAAGCAACCAAACGTAGTTGTTACCAAAGCAGAGGGTGGTGGTCTTGTTATGTGCTCAAGCTGATAGATCTGGCAAATCCATGCCCCCACAGCCAGGGGGAAACTTCAGCAGAGTAAATTCTTCTGTTGGCTGTTTCTAGAGGTTTCTACAAGGTTTCCAACATCAGTCTAAGTATCAACTTCCCAAGTTTCCTTTCAGAGACCCCACAGAAAAACTACTTTGATGTGCATGCATATTATTGAAATGTCTGCTCAAAATGGTATGTCATAGTGCTGAGCCTAGCAAAGCAAATGGAGTTGCCATGTCCAAACTACCCCTAGAATACAAAAAACATACAAAGGGCAGTTGTGTTAAGGCAGTAGGACTTACATCATAATGTCATATGCATCACTCATTAAAGCTAAGTTTACTGTATCTTGTACAGTGCAGTAAGAACTTCAAGGAGTGGAGATGTTTTTTACAGAACTCAGAACACTGTTTCCATCATGAACTCCCAACACAGCTTTCCATTGCAGCAGGAGATTTTAAACTTTAGAAACTGTTGCTTTTCTATAGATTCATCTCTTATAGAGTATGGCAGGATTCGGTACAGCTCAAAATAGATTTTGGTCAGTAATGCTTAGATGAGTTACATCAAGATAAACAGAAACTAAGCACAGCTCATCACAAACACTCCAGGAAACAGAGTGGGAGCAGAGTCTGCTTTCTTATTTTGCAGTTCTCTTGGTGCCACAAGTTGACACACGGTGCTATGATTCAGTTTATGTAGCAGGCCTTGTGCATCCTTGGCAAATCAGGTAACTTAGAAGGCAAACGGGACAGCATTAATTTCACTGTCATTTAGACAGTTGTGGAACATCCTGTATTGTACCAAGCTGTCCTGGACATGTTGTGCTGCCTAGATGCATTGTCTTTCATCCAGAAACACATTCTTCCTGTCACTTTACAGAGATTGTGAGCTACTTCTGTTTACACTGATGAGAATCATTGTATTACCAGGTGGTATTTATTAATCTCATCTGAAGTTGCTGTCATTGCTCCTACTGAGGCACCTTTTAACTGTAAACTGAGTTAAGGGAAAATGAAAAGAGCTTTAAAAGTATCATCTTATGAGCAAGTACTTCAAAAACAAGCAGTCTCACAGCTTTATGAAGTAGGAAAATGAAATTCTAAATATATAATATACTAACAGGATTAAAACAGAATTCAGTATCTTACAGGCTGACTGAGACTGACTTGCTTCTATATGCCTACAAAGGACTCTTTTTTAAGGGGAAGCAAATACTTCAAGTGTTTCACTTGAAGCACTCTGGAGTCTGATTTTTAAAGTTCTTTCCCACAGAAATATATGTCACAAACTTATTACAGTCGTGTCACACCACAGAGACAGACACAAACACACCCACACTCAAGCACACAGAAAGAGCCATGGCATCACAAGGCTGGCCCATGCTTTTAAGTGCTGTTCTCAGCCTAGGACATAACACAGCAGAGCACGCATCAGCCTGTGCCCCAAAGTAAGGAACAGAAACTCCCAGAAACCCAAACATGCTAGGGTTTTCTTTATCAGGGAAAGACATGTTCCACCAGATTTTCCACAGAAGTCCACGTAATCCTGGTCACTATCAAGAGAAAGGATTAAAAACCACAGATATTTCCAACCTCTGAAAATATAATACTCATTTTATTTTATACTCAAGCATTTATCCAGGTATTACATGACCCCTGGCAGAAAAATACTTGGTTTTGATGGCCACCCTGTGACATATCCTGATTTTTGAAAACATTCATGTTTCTTTTTGAGGTCCAAAATGAACTTCAACTGTCTATGAAATATATAGGGACTATGATTTTTTTCCAGCAAGTTTACCAGTGGATTTATTTTTTTTTAAATCTATGAAGTGTTAGGTTGCAATTCCATCTATCTGTTATTAATATATCTACACAAAAGCATTTCTAAGATTATTAACTTCTTAGAATGGAAAAGTCTGTCAGAATTACTAAGAAGGAACAAACTTGTCCTTCACTATGACATTTTTTTTGTTGTCCAGCTGCTTATTTTGCAGGGTTCAGTCTTGCTATTATCTCTTTTAGCACTCAAAAAAAGTCATGCCTGCTTCTTATGATTATGATCTATTATGATCTACCTTGCTTGTGCCTCCCACAAGCAAAAACACTTTCAGGAAAAAAATGGTGATGCTGTTCTGAGTATTCTTTCATAAGTGAATTTTACATGTAGTATTTGAAAGAAGTTACAACAGTGGATTTTTCTTTTTTTAACAACTCTGCACAGCAGAGTTGAACATAGACATGAATTTTCTTTTCTGATTACAGTGGTTCACTTCATTCCTATTTTCAGTATTTTAGTCTTTGCAAACTCACAGTATAGCAGCAGCAGAACTACAAAGCTAAAATATCTTGAAGGAGGTTTTATTCCAATTTAAGTAAAAAAAAAAATGTTTTCAGACTTTCTAGAAATGGAGTATTCTCTAAAAGAGTTTCTTTTCCTAGAATAATAAAATAATTTTAGGATAATATTTTCCGTAATCAAATGTCCTGAGCTACTTTTGCCTCCCATCTAGACCTAATCAACACACAGTGCAGAATCATGCAGACATTGGTCACAGAGAATCAGAATACTTGAAACAAACAGAGGTCAGGAAGGACAGACTCATGACTCTCATGGCTAAAGCACAACACCTATTAATAAAAATATGCAATATCAACATATATTAAGATAAAATCCTCAGAGTGTTTACAGTAAAAACAGACAAGAGTCCCTTCAGGCATCAGCCTCATACTTGTGAACTCTTGTTTTCATACGGTATTGTTTTGGAAAGTGGTAAGGTAAATATCTTGAGATCAAATAACTCTCTTTGGTGAATCAAAACAAAAGGCTGGGACAGCATGACCCTTAATTTAATCAAGGAATTTTATAATAATATAAATTCATTCACAAGACCTGATACTGCTCGCAGATATATTAACTTTGAAACCATATATTATACATTCAGAATTAATAAAATGATAACAGATATAGTCAGGCTTGTTCTATTTAAGTAATATACATCAACATGTATTTTTAAAGTCTTACATGACATGCATATATTTGATACTGATAAAATTCCAAGTATTATGACAGCATAAGGCAAGAAGATTTTAATGCTAAATCTCTATCTTTTAGAGCTATGTGGAAGCTTCTTTACACAAACGATTTATCTAATTTACCTATCCACTGTATAAGCACAGCTCCACATTTACTGGATTCTGTTTCAGACATTAATATGAGCATCTTTTTGACAATATATTATTTTGATCAGCCTTCCAAATCAAACTTTTTTAAGCTAGTGTAGCATAACAATGGAGGATACTTAATAGATTTTTTAAAACATCGTCAGTAAATCCAGTTTTGAGAAAGAAAAAAAATTAGTATTTTTCAATTAACTGACTCCAAGACAGAGCTAATATTTATGAGATGACCTACATGACAGAGTTAAGATATTTATGGAAATGATAATTGAAAGAATTCTAGATGATATGTCAATTACCCGAAAGAGATGAGTGATGTAAGTGTAAGAATCACCCATGTTTCTTCAGAGTGTTCAAATATAACATTTTTTTAGCTATGTTTAAATGTTTATAATAAATAGTTTCTCTTTTTTTCATTATTTAAATCCTCCATAATTTAATACTGGAGCAAGATTTTTCATCCACTATCTGTCTGTTTCTCTGCTCAGTAACACTCATTGAATTTAATAGTGGCAAAATCTGGAGAACATCTACCTCGTCTCATATAGATCAGAGCAGGCATTAGATAGAAGTGATTTTCAGTCATTTTAAGCTACAAAAATGCCCACTTAGAGTCAGTCTCTCTCTAACCTCCTACTAAATTCCTGAACTACATAATCCTGTATGATATATAATTTTTAATAAAATAAGCATTTCACATCCATTATAATGTTGAATACTCGCTTTAAGTTGGCTTGGGCAAAGGAGCAATCTAGGCTCAGTTAAATCTCAGATGGTTGATGCAAAACAATATCCCTCTTATGTCAGTGCATCAAATATAACAGTCACTTCTGACACCAACAGTTTTTTCCAACATCTACATGACTAAAACATATACTTCAGATGAATGGCAAGAAAATGTGATTCATTCTGAGATAAAACTGATGGTTCTGCCTCAATATAAAAACAACCTCCTTAGAGATCTAGAAGCATTGCTTACATGGGTGCACACTAGCTTAACACAAACATTTCCAGAACAGAAAGCTACATGGATTTGATTAAATCCTGTTTTATACTCATTTATTTAAATATTGTTTTTAAGAACTCTACTGATTTATTTATTTTTTAAAAGTATATCATATCCCCAGTGTCTGACAACATTACAATGTCATACAAGACATTTTTAGACATCTTTAAACTTACGCATAGCAGAATGAGTTATCAATCAGATAACTCAATTTGAAGTTTATTTATTTAAAAAAATAAACCCACAAAAAAACTCTCCAAAAAGTACCAAAAAAACCAACAACAAAGCAAAACAACAACAAAAACAAATAAAACCACAACAAAATCCACTGGGCAGAGTAGAAGCAGCAGGAACCTGAAATATATTTGAGTGCAATCAATGTCAGTCACCAGCTTAACATGTGCTCCTTACTGGTATAGCTGCAGGAACCATCAAGGTACATATAAAATAAGATCACAGATCTGCATTTTTTTTATATTCTTTTTGGTATAAAATGTTGACTATTACCCCTTACCGAAAAAATAATGTGTGCCTTAATTTTTAAAACTCACAGAAATCATTACTTAGAAAAAGGGAAAATTCAATTAAAAATGTAGAGAAATTCCACATTTTCTATGTCATTCCTTCAGAACTGAAAATCATAGATGTTACTCATAAAAGGTTAAAATCACTGCTCATTTGCATCAATAAAAGTTAGGAAAAAAAAAATTGAAAGACAAAGAAGCAATTCAGATCATCCTTCCTCAGACTGAAATAAAAATGAAAATCACGTCAAGAATCCCACTATTGATGTTTGTTAAATTCCTGTTAAAAATGCAACTGCGTTTCCAAAATCTGGGACTGCTACACAATTCTGAAATGTTCAAATAGAAAAAAAAACCAAAATAATTATTTAATTAACAACCCTTTTTTCTGGTCTTACTAAAAAACAGCAACAACAAAAAAATCAACTGAAAGGTTGTGCTTTCTAACAATGACTAAATAAACAAGTACTTTCAAATATTCAACTTCTCTCTGTTGTTTATTAGGACAGGGCACTACCTTTCAAGTCCCAAACAAGAGCTTTATAACAAAACATCAATAGAATTTACACAAATCTCAAAAATTAAGGGAAGGCTATTCATATATGCATTAGTCCTATAATTTGTGTTTCTGTGTTTGTAAATAACTCCTCTTTCATTTGTAGACTGTTGCATGTTGCAGACACTCAGAGTGTTACCAAGTTTTTAAAAGAAGTTTACAACTCTGCATGACAGCACTGACATTGAAAGAAACACAGATAATTGTGGATCCAAGAGTTTAATATTGTGATGCCTTTTTATCTGCTTTCTTACTTGTCTGTGCAGAATAGACTTTTCCACTTCAGGACAGATATAGTGGATTTATTTCAGCCCAGAAGAGATGCCTTGGGACTAATGTCGAAATGGGCTTCCAGTTTGACAGCAACAGATTGATAAATACTGTCAAAATCTGTGTCAGTTGAGAGCATGCATGTGATAATTTCATCTAGATTATACTTTCCCAGTTTGCTTTAGGGAAAACAAATACAGATAATGTCAAAATCAGACTTCATAGCATGCTCTGTTAATCCTTTGTCCATTAGATCAGTTAAAGACAGAAAAGAGAGACTCTGAACCTTATTTCTGTTTCACAATATGGATTAGTTGCTTTCTGTTGCCTCTGTTGGAGGATATGGGTTTGGTATCTATCACAGAGATACAGTGAAGTTCTTCTTCCAGACTTAAATTCCAAACCTAACTAAAACAAAAAAAGAGTTTCTGTACTTGAGTTTGTAAGATATGAACTCGTGCATATAAAATAAGGTCACATTTCCTTTGAGGAAAAAGGGAAATTGCTGCACAGTCTTTGCACAGACGCATGTAGGGGGATTACTCAAGATTTATCATATACTGTTTCAAGTCTAGGTTTGGGTCTCTAACAGCAGCACGGCAAAAAGTCCTTGTGAAAATCAACCCATTGTTGTATTATCTTTGTCAGTCAAGCAGACTCTTAAAAACATTTAATATTGGTCTTCAATGAATTTTTTTGTTTTACTGTGACTGTGATGTTTTTTTCTCTATTAGCACTGTTGACGGTGATTCTACTTCCAGCTACAGGTTCAGGCTTTGTTTTGTTACTTCTAACCTAATACAGTTCCTCCTGGTTCTTGACAGATTGACTTTTAAATCTATATTGTTACCTAAGATACGATAAATGTTTAGAAAAAAACCCTTTTGTTTGCCATGATGAAACACAGGAGGCTGTATTGTGAAGCTCTGTAATAAATGCATAAAATTATCTTCCATTTGTAGGAGACATTGTCTATGTAGATGTAAAACCACAGCAAATTTAGACATGCTATGGCACACACAATGCACAGCAGCGGAGCAGACAGACCATGGTTCTTATTCCCGTTTCACATTTTTTAGATTAGGCAAGGCCCCAAGCTTTCTTCGATCAGTATGCTGTGGTTTGGGTCCAACCCCAGATGACTAACATCTTGGTGAAACTATTTTCAGTCAAGGGATTATTTGTGTACTCCCCCCTGAATACTGATCCTACCACATCCACTTTGTGTCACAGCCCCAAACAAAAGGAGGGGAACTGCTGCCAGCATTTCTTCTGTGATCCCTGTGTGAGCACCCCCATCCAAATTGCTGCCCACTCACTCTTCCTGGCACTGTAAGGCTGCTGTGGGAATTATACAGCCATTGAAATGGCACCTTCACACACAAACCAAACACAGCTTCTGTTTCCTCATGCCTTATTTCAAACATCATCCCATTTGCTTGTTATTTCTGGGAACAATCCCCTTGGCTTTCCCTTGCCACTAAAATACTTAAGTAGTACATAGGAATTAAAGCCTCTGTTAATAAGGTGGCAATGTATTCAACCAGCAGCCTCACTAGTGTCATGAGTACACAGAATGACTCAGGGAAAATAGGAAGAGTGCTCTGTCTCCTTCCATTTCAGAAATACAATTAATCCTTCTCTGGACTCTGTTCTGCTAGGATACATATTATTGTTGTTTCAACATTCAGCAGCAAAGGACTGTAGCCACACTGTGGTCCTCAGACTTTCCCACTTATGATGCACACACATATGGGTCACTTCTCCATGTGCTGCTATGTTATGAATGTGACTTTAAGGAACCTGTTTCTTTGTGCGTTGCAGAGGGAACCAACGGCCACTTTCAGCTTTGAACTCCGCTGCAGAGGCTATGAGCCTAAAGACCTAACACTGCAAGCTTCAGCATTGCAACACTTGAATTCCCATTTAGATGTAGCCCTAGTTTGCTGTACAGCTTCTTAAGTCTAGAGTAATATGTTGGTAACGTGTTCAGAAACACTGACTAAACCGCTATGTCTGTACAAATACATAAAAAACTTCTCCCTGGGAGAAAAGCCTAAACTTTCACATACAGAAGAAATCCTGGCACATTTCCACTGTTTGGGAATTCAGTTACGCGCATTTTTCATCTGGACTTGAAGAAGATAAGCGGACCTAAAGAAATTGTCCTTCTATTAGTAGTAGGAAATTGTACTCTATGTCCGTGTTTATATGGACATGACCTAGGCAAAGTATTGTGTCTTGATCTAGACATGTAGATGTTGTGCTATATACTAACAGCACTGTGACTTTGATGCACACTGCTTTCCTTGGCTGTGGCAACTCTTTGCAGAGCACACTTCTAGTTTAGATGCCTCAGGTAAGAGCCTCAGTTTAGACAGGATGAATCTGGGCCAATGTGCTGTATCAGGAGAAGCTGACAACATATCCAGCTCTAACATGGAAATGAAGAATGTTATGCATTGTTTGTAAATCAGCACCCTGACGCCTCCTTGCTCTCTGCAGCTCTTCACCCAAGAACTTAATTGTGATTTACCCTACTGCAACAGCCGCCAAGTCCACATCCAAATTGCCTTAATTAAAAGTAATCATGTTAGATAAGGACAGGCAGAGACACATCAGATAAAAGAAATCAGAAAGAAGTAATAATCTTAAATATGCCTCAGGTTAAATTTAGCCTGAAAATTGCTAAGTAGACTAAATTTTGTGGATTTCATTTTTATTGTTTCTGTAATATGATGACAAAGTTTTAGTTCATAAAACCTTGCCTGAGAAAAGTAATCTTCTTCTTATTGTCTGTCTGGTACCCCAAGCACTTGGAGACATTCGTCCTTGGTAAGCTGCTTCTTTGCTAGCTACTTGAAATTGCATTTAACTTAACACTACTTCTGTGCTTCACTCTGGCTGGATTTCAAAAGCAATTTTAGGGCTTTAGGAACATTTCCTCTAGCCAAACCAATGCTGTTGCATAAGTAACTGATTGTTCTCTTTTTCCTTCTCTGACAGTTGTTTGCTCAATGTAAACAAGCTTTTCTGAGGGACTTCCATGAAGAAAGTTAATTTGGCAAGGCTCTGTAGTGACTTTTTTGGAGAAAGATACTCTGACCTCCCATATGTGAGCTGTGTGAGCTAAATATCCCAGCATAAAGCAGTAGTTTCATATCTAGACAAGAAAGGGAATTCAAAAATCATATGCACAGTGCATTTCTACACGGAGGATTACAATCAGCTTTAGAGAAAGTTGAGGGGAGTCACATAGGGCAGGTTTCCACAGGGGGTTGCAAGGCAGCTAAAGACTTGCGGTGCACTAGAAAGGCAAGTTTCCTAGTCCTGCTTCCAACAACAACTAAGAATCAAGATTTGCTGAGAAACATAGACACCTCAGAGACCCCTTCCAAAAGCAAGGTCCCCTTTCTCTCTTGCCTGCACCTGCAGCAGCAGGAGTAGCAAAACAAAATCCTGTCTTGGCTTTATTCCCTCCCTGATAACAGTGGGAGAAGCCTGGTCATGGCTTGCCGTCGTTTGTGTGTGAAAGTTCAGTTGTGCTCACATGGCTGAGATGTCTCTGCCTAGAAGTCGTCCGTTCATGTACACTTGCAAGGAGAAATGAAGTTTTAAGATTAAAATCTGAGTCCAGAGCTAGATCCAACAAACAAGAGGGAAGAGTCCCTATGGCAAAAGATGACTAAGAGACAGAAGAGTGCTGGCAAGGGAGAGGACTGCCTACCCAGAAGGAACTCATTGGTGTTCCAGAGGCATGTCTAATTGCAGAAACTCCTAGGCTAAGGCACAAGTAAGGATTGTCAAATGTGGGGATTAAACGTCCTGATCTAGAAGATGGAGACAAAAATAGGTGGAAGTCCTTTGGGAAAAACATGGTGTTAGATGTACTTCTGCTTCTATGGACTTGTGTTTCTCAAAATTATTTGGAGAGCTTATCTTGCACACTATTTCTATTGCATAGCATTAGTCTAAATGGTATTACCATCTACATCCATGCAGGTGCACTTGCCTTAAAACTCCAGTAGGCTGCCTGGGTAAGTACAAGTATGATACAGCTCCTGAATTCAAGAAATAATACAAAGATCTGTACTCAGCAGACAATTAAAATTTGAATATATGCAGAAGCAAACTGTTCCCAGACCTGCAATTAAATAGCTAACTGGATTAGGAGACTGTTTCTATGAACAAGTTCTACTACGGAATCACATTGGCTTTCATCAGCATGTCACAACATACAGGGTTTTGGAAAACATCATTGCCTGGGAAAATCTAGCTAATGCGACCGGCTTTGACACAGGAAAAAGGTCAGCCTTTCTAGAAAAAGGTTGCATGTAGAGATAACTATTTTTGTACCAAAATGTTTTTTTGATTATGGAATGAAACTCACATAAACGTTGCATAGGCAAATACATCCTCATTTTAACGACCAAACATCAAGTTTTACATGCATGTGAACTAAATAAACTTATCGTTACTACAGTTGACTATAGTTATCCCTCATCTCTTCTTCATTTGCTTATAATAATTTAAGTACTAGTAGCACATCAAAAGGGTTGTCTTCCCATCTGTGGGTCAGGTTCATTTCACCAAATATTAGCCTTTCATTAGCCATATGAAAGGTACACTTCCAGTATAAACTATTATTGTCGTTCAGAGGGGAGAGTCTTCCCAAGAACAACATTCTACCTATCTTAGACATCTATCTTACAAAGGTATGAATTGCCCTCTTCTGCCACAGACTGTGGAGATAACCTAAACAATCAATTTTGGACTAGATGACTAATTTACTGATGACTGAGATGAATTTCAGTCTATGTATGCAACTGGTAGAACAAGAGGCTATAGTTTTGACATCATCATTAAAAACTAACAAAGCTGCTATTTAGAAATCCAAACAAGTAGAAGAAACATAAAGAGATATTATTTGATTTACAATACACAATACGAGAAGGCGTTAATGGTTTAGAAACTGCCTTTACTCTTTCTCTAGAATCCATCAAGGAAGTATTCCCTCATGCTACTACTTTTCAAGCTGTTTGTATTATCTTCCTATCTGTTTCTCCATAATCTCTGCACATTTAGACTTTAACTGTTTTTTTCTCTATATCCGATATAAACTTGAGAATTCTTATCTGGTTTTTAATTTGTTTTTCTGATAAATTTGAAATCTCAGGATGTTTTACCTAATCTTACTATAACTTCTTCTAAAAATATTTTTCCTTCCTGTTTGACAATAACTCTTCATTCTCCTCTTGATACTATACTTTTAGGGTAATTCTCAGCAAAGTCCTTGCTCTTGTCAGTAATCCATACACAGATAAATATTTCCATGTATTTTAGTGAAACTAAGGATAAAAGATGGACTGTTTTGAAAATGTTTTTTTTACAACTACATTTTGTTACTGTTTATTTCTCTTCATCTAACTTAAAGGTAATTCTAATGCTGAAGACACCTGGTCTCTCCAGCTTTGTAAGATACTCTCTTTATAGTAGAACAAGTTAATTCTGTATCATATTACTGTGACTAATCTGGCGATTCCTAATTCAGTGCAGTGGATGCTGATCTAGCTGTCAATAGTTAAAGCTGTAATGAAACAACTTCCACTATGACCTCTGGCCTCCCCTTTATGTTCTAAAACTTTCAACTTTAGGCTGAAAGCATTCTCCTTTTTTGTGTCAGCTTATGATCTATTTATATAAAACTCATTTTAAAATTTCTTTGTTGTAAAGGATGGAGTGAAAACTGGAACTTTAAGAAGGTCTGAAGATGCCACAACTACCACTTTGCACCTTGGTGACAAAAGATTCCATGAAAAATAATGGAAAGTTGCAGATGTCTTGATACTCTGATGATGAGTCCAAATTGAATTTGTATGATGGTACAGGACTTACCAAAATCTCCACTATATGACCTGGTATGACTAATAGTGTTTATCCCTTTACAGTGAGACTTTTTTTAAAAGAAAGCGGCTGGAATTTCTCTAACTTCTACTGAATTCACTACTGCCCTTTGGGCTGTACTGCTTGAAAACGTTGTGCAGAGTCAGTGTGCTATTGACAGACTATTAACATTTTGTGGTACTCCAGTGTTTACTTCAGAAGACCACAGAGAGGAACCAGATCAAGATAGGCTCAGATATACATAAGGCAAATCTTCAAAGATTCTTTTTTTCTTTTAAAACATCTCTGAATGGCCTAATATGGCAAGGCTTATGCCATGACAGCCAGCCTCTTAACCAAGACTTTTGAAAGTTTTTTCCAATTTTAGATACATGGCTTACAGTTTTCTATTTCTTATTTTAGCCATCTACACTCTCTTTTAAAACCCAGTCTTTGGCCACAGTCCTCCTCTTGTAGTAAACAAGCACCTGTGACAAAATATATAGAAGTAATGTCTTCTTCAAATCATTGCCAAACTTTATAGTCTATAGGATAAATTACATTTGTTTAGTGCTACTTCAAACTATAGTTCCAGAGATATTTTGTGTTTAGGGTAGTCCAATGCCTTTTACTGTATATATTGTACTGCAGAAGTAATTTAACATCTGAAATTTTTTTGAATTATGAAATAATGCTAGATGCTCAATGGCCTGAATTTTTGTAGCTGTCAAGATATTTCTTATAATAAATAGAGACACTCATGTATATCACAGTCATCTTACACAAAACCACCATGTTTCTTGACATAATCACTACATAGAAACTACAAATTAGTGTATCAATTTATGAGAAAGTTAAATGGAAAGATTTGTTGATGTTTTTAACTTATTCCATTTAATTTGTTTTGTTTTTAAAATGTTATATAAGCAATTTTATTTGCATTAGCACTTCTGTTGTAATGGTTAGTATTCAACTGGTAGTTTAATTCACTAAATTAGCTAGTAACAGTTTAGAAATATGGCTGCTTTTAGGCTAAAATCTTAATGCATATATTTCATAGAATCATAGAATGGGTTGGATTGGAATGCACCTTAAAGATCATCTAGTTCCACGCCCTCTACCATGGGCAGGGACATCAAAGGATTGTGTCATGATTTATGGTCCTTTGTGTAAGAAAAATGACACAAGAAAAAGGCAAATATTATTTGTCAACCAGAGTACTTAACAACTGTAATTTTTAGCATCATGGTAACTTCAAATAATGAAGTATTAGTCTTTATGTTATTTCTAGGCAGGAACCCATGTAGGTTAATAGACTGCAAGATGAAAGATGTAGTAAAAACACTTGAACAAACACAGTAGAATTTAAGGCCTTTTTTGAAATAGACAGATATTTTGAGTCAAGACAATGTGGTTTTCTCCTTCATGGAAAGGTATTAAAACACTTGTTTCACAGAAAAAAAACAAAAAACAACCAAAGAAAAACCCCACCAACCTAAATCACCAGTTAGATTAGACACATCATATCAACCATGCAGTATCCTCATATGTGTCTAAAAGGCTAGAATATTTGAGGGGGGGAAACCACTATTCAGTAGAGATGACTATCACAGCTGAGATAATGTGGTTACAGAAAGGGACTTTCCAATCTTACTGCAGACTATTTTTTTATTTTTTTTTAGTGTGGAGAGGGTCGGGTTTGTTGTGTTTTTTTTTATTTTAGTCTCTTGAAAACATTTTAATTATGGAACTATTTGCTTGGATACTTAGGCCTTTGACAATCCTTATCAATAAGAGAAGTCAACACACTAACGGAAATGAAATTACAAATCAAGACAGTGATATTAAAAAAAAAACAAAAAACAACACACCAAATCTAATTAAAAACTCATTTGTACTTCAGTTTCTGATGACACAAAATACAGGCTGAGAAGCTGGGGAGGGGGGGTGTTGCTTTTTTTGTTGTTTTTTGTTTAATGAACAATTCCTTTAGAGATCGTATGTCAACAGATCAAATTTGTTCAAATTCACCAGCCTCATTGGTTATTTATACAAAGAACGAAAACTCCTCTATTCTTCTTGGTTTTGATCAGAATCAAAAGCAAGAGAATGGAATATAGTATCCAATTTTTATCCCCCGGTGAAGTGTAGAACCTATTTGAAAGGCTTTAGACATTTTTTTAGTGAAATTACAATTTTATAGGTAAAAAATGTTATAGGATTATGCAAAGAAGCATTAATCTCTTGCAGTTCTTTCACACACTCAATACTAAAAAGACAGAAATAATAAAATGTAAAAACTAGTGATATAAAAAACCCACATCAAATCATATAACATCATTTTAAATGCATAAGAACATGTGACTAATAAGTTATCAACATAACGTTATTTTCTGAACAACCTATTAACAACTTCAGTCATCAGGAAGTATATGAAGTGACTGACTCACCAGTATTAACTATCATCAGCTCTGGTTCCATTTTGATCTTTATCCATAGAAATGCACATTTTCCATATATTAACATACTGCTTTTAGATTTTTTTCTGATTTTCCTGGTTTTCTTGTAAGAAGATATCTTACTAGCTGGAGATGTTGCTATTCAAGATGCAATTTTTGTACAATCTCAGCTCACCTGTGTGAGTTACATAGGAAAAGTCAATTTGCTCCTCATTTTCTCACTGTTCAGGAAAGAAACAAATATAATTTAGTGGAAGCAGTTTTTATTTGACTTTTCAGCTGATCCAGGTGATATTTATTTATTTTTACTTTCCTAAGTGACTACAGATATTGGAAAAGGTCTAATTTTGTCATCTTAATAAGTAGTAAAAGAGGACATAGGTTCCCTGAGTCCTAAGTGTAAGTTTGGTATCATTATTTAAACCTAGGCTGACTTTATCTCAGCAACTAGTAAAACTACCCAAACCTAACAGTGTGATATGCACACACAAGCATGAAACTGTAAGCAAATATGCTGTATCTTTAAATATGAAGCAGCCTCGCTATCCTGCTTTCAGGGTAAATTCAATCCTTTAAGCAACACCATCTGGCAAGTAAACTATATCGACAAGGTTTGCTCATAAAGACTGAGCTCGGTTCCCCACTTCCTCATTTCTCAGGCTCTGACTTACCATTTTCCCTACAGCTGAAATACATCAAACAGCTGAAATGCTGGGCCAGATCCTGAATTCTGCTGAGATTTCCTAAGTAGCTGCTTGGCAAAGGCAGTGGAAGAGGAGAAATAGGTGGTGGTGGAAGCATGGATTATGGGAAAGGATGTAGAGTGAGGGCCAGCAGCAGGATCAGGCTGTGGAGTCTTCAAGAGTCAGCTTAAGTCCAGAAGCCTCACAGCTGTGGTGAAACAAAGCTGCCATGTCTCTTTTCACAAAGGTCTAATGTGGTAAGAGCCCATGGTCCAATTGATAATATTTAGTTTTGCATATAAAAAAAACATCAGATTTCTCGTTCAAATTTAAAGTCAAGACCCACAGCAGTTGACAGGAAGATAAATGAAGTTCATTAAAATGGAGTACAGCAATAAACCTACAAGCCCACTATACTTTATTTTTTCCCTTTTTCCCCTTATGAACAACTTGTGAACCTCCATGAGAGCAAAGCTAAGAGTTTTGACAGTTCCAGGGAAATATAACTGCCTGCTATCCTACCATTCTTGTCTCCTGCTGGAAGCTACACAGTTGACATGAATCTAACTATACAGAGACATAGAAACACCTGCAACTACTAAAAACCAAGAGGAGGTGAATAACATGCTTCACAATCCAGCAAGCCAGAATACCCTCTGAGAATCCAACACGTTGCCACAAGTGCAAATCACACAGTTATCAATATTATTACACTGCCACTCTGCGATAGGATACAGTACAGTTCACTGTACTGCACTTGTGCATAGCAAATCTGAAAGCTTTATCATGCCTTATTCACACTGAGATCAGAGAAGAATCTCATGATATCACACAAAATACCATTTTTCCCTGTCCTTTTCTGGTGACAAGATGCTTTCAGTAAGTATTGTTAAAAGCCAATAGTTCAAAGCTCATTCTGTTCACCCCCGGATAATGAGATATTAAAAGTTTTCACTTCTCTCTTTCTGTTTTCACAATCTTGAGAGCAAAAATTGTCATTTTATGAAATGGAAATGAGATTCCAAAACCACGATTCAAAACAATGACCTGCGGAAAAATACGTCTTGCTATCACAAGACAATCTGTGCAAACTGTACAGCATGTTAGATTTTATTACATTATTACAATTCTTCTGTTTCAGTTGAAAAGGCTCTGCATTGAACACAATGAACTCTGTAAGAAATTGATATGTAACATGCTTAAAAGTACTTAATAATAACACTGGTAATGTAACTGTGCAGGCTATCTTACATCTTTTTTATGTATGTACTGACACTACTTAATAGAGGTACTGGAAAAAAAAAAGTGATAAAGTAGCACATGATATTTAGATAACCAGGCTCTTAGTAAGCACTGAAAAGCAAAGATCAGACACCAGCTCTCTTCCAACTCAACATTTGGTCAGATTTGGAATCCTGAAGATGCAGATTTTTGAGAACTATATTTACTTAAGAATGTGTTTGATTTTCAGATACCTAATTCAACCTTTCTTAAGTACATCCTAACTCAGAAACTACCTCAGGCTCCCTGAACAGCCAGCAGATTGCCAAACATACCTCTCCTGCTTGACCACTACCAAATGGATTCAAATTAGAAAGCACATGGAGCAGAGAGCCACCTATATTAGGGAAAACGTGCAGGAACCCACCTATCCATAGGAAAACACTGTGGAGAAAGTGGACCTTGGACCTAAGGACAGTCTGGGAATGGGTATCATTGTACAAAAGTCAAAGAGATGCAAAGCTTCTTTGGACTTCCAAATGCTTCGAATCATCCTGAAGGTTTTTGTCCTCTAGCCTTCCTTCAAAACTTACAGTGTGCAAACTGCATCTTTTGAAACAAACTTTTCTAGTGAGTCCACTTAATGACACTTGCCTTATCGAGGCATGCTCACCCTCTTTCTCTTTCTTCTTTTGCATCTAAATTGAATGCATTCTTCAGGCCCCCACCTCCTTTTGCACCAATATATGCATTTTTCATACTTCACACTACTTTTAAAGGAAACTTGTCGAGGAGAGAAAAAAAGAAAACTGGTCACAAACTCGTATTCAAAATCTGTAAAACAAATCCTTAACTGGAAAGGAAAACTAGACATTGCTTTAAGTTAAAGACCTCATATTGTGCCTCCATTAAGTCCCTCTAAGTTTACAGGATATCAGCTCCCACAGCAGGGCTACAAGATTAAGCTGGCATTGAAAAGCTGTCATGACAAATGAAATGCAATCTGAAAGAGAAGTGCCCCAATACCCTGAATGATGGAATAATTTCTTCCCATCTTCTATAAAACACTACGTTTTGAATTGGTAATCTCGTTTTTCCAATCTGAGTCATCAATGATGTCTTTTATTTGACAAATGGCATCATTTGTACCAAGGTTTAGGCTGAAAATAGAAAAGGGAAATAGTCACACACCTCCCAGGGGGCCTCATTATCTGAAAATCTTTGGACAGGCAGAGTAAGCTGCTGCTAGCTTGATGTTCTTTCCTGAAATCCTGCTATGAGGAGGTGGCTTCTCCCTGGAATTAAATTACTACAGCAGAATCCGGGCTAGTATAATATTCAAGCGCTTTCTGTCCAAATTCCTGGCCAAGAGTGATAAGCATTCTACCTGTCCAGTAGTCTGCAGGAACAAAAGTTTGTACTGCCTTCTTATGCAGCAAAGGATACACAACTTCTGTTCCTCTTTCACAAGGGCCTAATACCTAGTTCCATTTCTTTAGGAAGCAATATTAAAGCTGAGTGCATTAAATACATTTAATATAGTCTGAGACTAAGCAGCAAACCTTGATATTAACTGCAATATTCTGAAGATCAGCTGCAAAAACTTAAGTGTTTATGCTGGTGCTTCTCCAAGTGATCTGCCACGTGTACACCTCTTATATACAGT
>VWZK01021241.1:23234-39534 GCA_013396935.1 Baryphthengus martii | reverse complement strand
GCCTCAAACCTATTAGAGAGGGGCACCTGGCCATAAAATGTACAAGCCACCAGAAAGTCACACTGAAGGTTCTCTTTACAGTCACTGAGTTTTAATCTAATTGCCGGTTCTTCAGGAAAAAGATTTCTTGATTTTATGTTGAAAAGTTCCTCTTTGGAATAAGACTAACATTTAAACAATCCCCAAAAGAAAAGAGTACGGACTTTTATTTCCTGACTGAAGGTGCTAGTTGTGAGGCCAGCTTTTCTGATATGTTTGCACTGCAAAGGAAACCTAAGTTTGGAAGAAGCTATTAGTACAGAAAGATCATGGTCCGTGTACTTTATATTTCTATTGGGTGCATCCACATTAGCAGTTTGTTTTGAAACAGAAGTGTGCTTTTAAAGTAACATTCCCAACCATCCCCACTTTACATGCTTTGGCCCACATCATAAAACAGTCTTGGTATCCTTTGGATGAAAGTAAACTGAAATATGAATGTCAGGAGTGCGTCTACTAACCAAAGACCAGACTAGAGCTAATGTTAGATCTGACAAAAGACCATGCACAGTGGATGTCAAATGAACTCCACAGATCCACCCCTAATGAGATGAACTTTTTACTGTGTTGACAAGATAATTCTTGTTAAACCAGTTCAGTGAGAGCCAACCTGTAAGTCAGAAGTATAGCACCCATTCAACTCCCAGGAAGGCTGGCTCTTGTATCCCCTTCTCCCTTGAAGCACTCCACTACTGCTGATACATAGGACCAAATTTTCAGCACCTATCCTACACATCACCTGCTCAGACTGCACTAATGACTTCCAAGAACTATATGGTTTTACCCATTATCTCCATTTACTTCCAAAGCTCAGATCACAATCTGCTCTAGGGTTTCTGAAGAAGACTGTGCAGATAATACGAGTAGCTGATTTAGTGCATTGTACACAGTGCTACTTTGACAGATTTTGCTACAACACTCAGAGGATACAATAAATGGCAGCTTTCTGGAGTCTGGATCATGTTATTGATAATCTTTCTCCTGTCAAAGAGAAGCAACATCACAAAGCTTAACAACTCTAGTTATAAATGGAAAGAGAAATAATTTTTTATACATTAAATGGGAGGACAAGAGATTAGTGCAGGCACCAAGAACAAGCAATCAACTAAAATAATGTCCAGATAATAAGGTTTACCTTCAAAGGGTTAAGAGTAAAGGAGAAGCAGCAGGTGTACACACTATCCAGCCAGTATGTAGCAGAGCAGAGGCTGGGTGAAGCAACCTGTGATTTTTTTTTAATGGATATTTGCTTTCAACGACAATTAAACATTTATCATAAGTTTACTTACGTGTCTGGGTTGGAATCACATGTTCTTTGATATCCTTAAGTGGAAAGTAGCAGCCAGGCAGTATCACTTAGAACTTTAGTCCTATAGTAACAGGACTTCTTGCAGATTCATTTGTGATTGTACAGAGGCATTCTAAAACTTTGCTGGTTTTTAGGCTAGTACTGGACAGAAGTAAATATTTTTAGGATTTGTTTGTTTGTTTTTGTCTTTTCTAGCAGGTCAGAGGCAAATATGTATCTTACATGAAACACTGGTGTGGCCTTATTTCATGTGCTCATATGAAATAGCTACTGATCTTCTAACTCTATCACTCCCTCAGATGTTTAATCATAAAACTACAGAGGACTTCCAGTGCTTCTCTGGAAGATGAAGCTATTTTTTACTTTATGTATGATTGCGCCTCTTTTTATGCATACAGGTCAGGCATCAGAAAACAATTTCCTCCATGAATGTCTGAAAGTGCACCCAGTTTATCAGATAAATAACTCCCCTGTTTACCATTAACCTCCCAAACTAATGTGTATACATACATCACAATTATGGAGGGTACATCTTAGCATCACAAAACTGTTAGAATCTCTACAATGTACAAAGCTCTATGACTCTCCTCAAAAGATGGGAAACTAAGACGAGTTACCAAGGGGTTTTGCAACTGCTTCAGCTTTGTTGTAAACAATTTCAGCCCAAAGGTCATAATTATTAAATTTGCCTCCTGGTTTGTCTAGGAAATAGCAAACCTGGATCTACCAATACCTCAAAGAAAGAGGATGTAGGAGAGGAGAATTAACCTAACAGCAAAAACTATGGTTTGATCTAAGTCTGATATCCTTTATTTCTCAACACAGAAACTCCAGTCCCAAGGACCTAAAGTTAATGCATTTTTTCTAGCTTTAGTTAGTTGTTATTTTATGTATGACCTGCTGATCTTCTTATTCCCTGGTGACACAAGACAGACATTTTAACGTCCTACTCTGTAATCAGTTTGCCGGTAGCAAGTTCACCCCCTGGCTCTGACCTTCCCCCTCCCCACATACACATTTTCAAACATCTTCTGTATTACTGAGATCTTTTGGAAAAACTTTTTAATATTTTTTGTTTGTTTATTTTATATCAAGACACATTTTTTATGGAAGGTCATTCCTTCTCTCACATGCAAGCAGCTTCTTAAATGTGTCTTTATATCCATCAAATGGACACACCATTTTTTTATTTTCACATTAGTTTTCTGTAGAGAAGCCTCTGTACGCTTCCTTCTTTGGAAATAAACTAGGTGAAAAATGTCCCTAGGTCTTTGAAGGTGAGGTAAAAAAATTAATTCCTACCCATTCTGATTAACTTGTTTTGCAAAGCAGTTTTAACAGATATCCCCTCTGGAAAAAAAATTTAATTGCTTCCTGAAGGCAGAATGCCCGTGACTAGTTCTTGACATTATTAGGGAAATATTTTACTGTGATTTTTGATGTTGTGCACACACTGTATTACTTAGAGAGAAACAAATCTCAATGCTCTTATGCATGATTTCCTGAAGTTTAATAATTAAGATGGAAAGAAGCAGTCAACTGTCAATTAGTTGCATTTTCATGAGGTTCTTATGTAATGAAAACTTGCATTCTGGCACATGTGTCAAAAAATCCCCCAACGATGGAGGCATTCTATCCCCAAAAGATGAGAGATATTATACTCCAGCAAATTCAGTTTTCATACAAGCATGAGATACACATTTATGTAAATATATATATATGTATATTTGCACTTATATATGTATAAAGAGAGTGGTTTAGAGACAATTTAAAAAATCCTAGGCGGAAGATATAAAAACATTACCCAGAATATCATATATTGTGTAGTGCATATTTCAAAAAAACCAGAAGCCCTACCAGCTGATAGGAACCGCACAATACCAAGAGACTTCCAAGTACAGAGATTAAAGGGGGAAGCATCAAGATTTATCTTAAGTCTCTACCACCTGGCCCACTTAATGCTCATAACAAATGGTAAAGTCATCTCAAGAAAACAGACATCGTCAGGTTACTGTGAGCTCCTGAGCATAGTACTTCTGCAGGTAGGAGCTAAACAGCAAAACTCTACACTTCACAAGAAAGAATGAACTGGACTTTGCAGTATTTTTTTTTTCTTTTTTTTCTACTTTAGAAAAAAAGAAAGTCCTACAAAAGAGGGATGTAGTCTACTCTGCATGTGTATGCCATGCACAGTAAAAGACTGCACTAATGATGTATTAGCTTGTATTGTACCTATATGGTTTAAGGCAAGTGTTTAGAGCAATGAAGATAAGTATTCTGGCCTTACTCATACTCATAATGACAGAGTACCTAAGCAGATTACAAGACACTGTCACACTGAAGGAAAAAACACAGATCTGCCCCTGTGAAGATATATTATTAAATCTGATTTAAAGAGGTAACTGAAATGTAAGGGGAAGATAGCTCATCTTTTATGATTTATCAAAATACAGAGTGTATATGTACTCACTACTCCTCTTCTGCTTTGGTCCTTTCCACTTTATAAAACATTTTTATTCTCACCTTGACTACTTTCATGTTTCGCCTGCTGCTGTCAGATGAAAACCGCAGCAGACAAGAAGTGGATGGACTGTGTTAGACACAAAGCAGAAAGAGTCACCACACATGTGCCTTTATGGGAACTGGTGGTAATAGCAAAGATAAATTAGACAGAAAGCTGATTCAGTTGGCCTCAAGTGCCTTGTTCACTGAAAGCAGAGGCTTTCAACTCCCAGGATTTAGCTTTCTGCAGAACTTTTGTAGAAAAATTTTATAGAAAAGTTTTATTTTTGACTGGTCAACCACACTGTACCCAGCAGCTTCATAGTCACATATGCTGGTCTGCAGCCAAGTTGCAGGGGTAAGCATTCCACTCTTGCTCTGTTGCAGCCTGCTAGGGGCTGGGCAGAAACAGACAGTTATAAAATAGTTGAATGTTGGGTTATATCCCAGAGTGGTCATCCTTGTAAAAAAACATCCAAACTAAATAATCCATATTGCTAAAAGATGCTGGCAATTTAACATTTTGTATTGGGTGTATGTGTCAAGGTGTTGGGAGGAGGGGAGGGAAGTGCTACAGTAGTGGCCTCTGTGAGAAGACATCAGGAGCTACCCTCATGATGGTCAGAGCCAATTCCAGCCAGCTCCAAAATGAACCCATCACTGGTCAAAGATGAGACATCTGGGATGCTGGTAGCACTTCTGTGATAATATATTTAAGAAAGGGTAAAAAGCCCTGCACAGTAGCTGTGAAAGAAGGATGAGAATATGTGAGAAGAAACATCTCTGCAGACACCCAGATGAGTGAAGAGGAGAGAGGAGGTGCTCCAGGTGCCAGAACAGAGATTCCTCTGCAAACTTTGGAAAAGACCATGATGATTTGGGTTGTCCCCCTAGAGCCCATGGAGAACCATGTTAGAGCAGATATCCAGCTTATGGAAGACCCTGTTCTGGAGCAGATGGATGTGCCCTGAAAGAAGCTGCAGGCCATGGAAAGCCCACACAAGAGCAGGTTCCTGGCAGAAGCTGTGGCCTATGGAAAGGAGTCTATGCAAGAGCAGATTTTCTGGCTGAGCCTGTGGCCCCTGAGGCACTCATGTGGGAGCAGTTCATTCCAGAAGGATTACACCCCGTGGAAAGGACCTGTGCTGGATGAGTTTGTGAAAGACTGTATCCTGTACGAGACCCTGCATGCAGTAGCAGAACAGTGTGATAAGAAAGGAATGGCGGAGAAGAAGTGTTTTGGACTGACCACAACCCTCATTCCTCATCCCCCTATGCTGCTCAGGGTGTGGGGGGAGCAGAGAGAGGAAGAAGAATCAGGAGTGAAGTTGAATCTGGGAAGGAGGGTGGACAGAGGGAAGGTACATTTAGTTTTGATTTTGCTTTGTGCTCTATTTTTAATTGTCTAGAAATTAAATTAATCTTTCCCAGGTATTGGGTGAGCCATCTCTCTGTCCTTGTCTCTTCCCATGAGATTTTCATGTAGTTTTCTATCCCTGTCCTGCTGAGGAGGGGGAGTGAGAGGGTCACTAAGTGGCTGAGTGGCAGACAGCTGAGGTTGAATCCCCATGCACTGTTATGTGGCTTCTAAAGGATCACAACGGTAACATCCATACCGAGAGTGACTATTCTGTGTTATGTCTGTTGCAGATGGGGCTCAGTGCAGTAATAATCTTTCTTGCATTAGTGAAGCTGATATGACTAATGGATCATAACTGCAAAGTAGCAATTGTAGATGTATATTTTTCCAGGGGGCAAATTAAGAGATACCTCCTTTCAACTATTTTGCTGATAAATAAAACAGGGAGGTGGTATCAATTGCCACAAATCAAAGATACTTAACATTCTTACTTCTCTAAATTAGCACTCATCAGTGTTCCCTCCCCTTGCTTTTAATTTCTTTTCCAGAGAGTTTTCTGTAGCAACTAGGTCATGTATTCAGTTTTATCTTCAAAGCTGTAACATTACAGTGGATTCTTCTTGAAAGTGAAACAAACAAAATATGGCACTTTTTATTTAAGGCCTTTTTGATATAATGATAATGGGTCTCTGCAAAAGGATCTCTGGCAGTGAGGCATGTAAAAGTTCACCACTTTACTCAAGTGGTGAACAACTGATTATGGTCACCAACATGACGGCCTGGAAGTAACTCTCTTCTAGAATTTGTCCAAAGTAAAAAACAAGACCACCTCAGACACCAGCAAAATTCCTGGAGGTGAACAAGTGACCTGTCATTAGCCCTCTATAATCCCTTTCAACTGAACAATGATCCCTTGTCATTGCTTCTTATTTTCTTGAACATTGACCTGATACAGTTGGAGAAAGAACCTCAATAGCTTGAGGAAAGCAAGCATTATTTGTATTCAGTAGTGTGTTCCCATCCAAAACATTTACAGACGTAGAGGATAAACAAGGTGAAAGGCGTTAAACACTTTTAAGCACAAGCTTAGACTGCAAGAGACAGCCGAGTTTATGGGATTTCTGATAATAAAAGTTGACATCAGAAAACAAAACAAATAGTTTCTAACATGGGTTTTACATGGCAATGGAAAGAATTAGTGACTTGATTCAAATGAGTGCACTCTCTCCTGTGCTACCCCTAAGCAAAAGAACAGTAACCTGCCAAAATTTAGAAATCAGCCACCTTATTCTCTTAAGGAGCCCAGCTTGCACCATATGAGTACCCTGACATCCCAAGGCACCGCCTTCCACCACTAGTTAGGCAAGAGACAAAGCAAGAACTCTGTTTTTGTGCAGAATTCCCTCTCACATTGCTCTTCCTATGAAGAACCTCATGTTCTGATTGCATGATCTTCCATCAGTTACCATTCACCTGAAAAAAAGCAAAACAGTTTATATTATATTTATGTAAAGAATATAAAGAGTTTAATGATAGGGAGCAGTTCCTTGACTTGACTTTAAGGAATATGTGTCACTGAAGTAATAAACCAGCCTGAAATATTCATAGGTAAATTCATGATTGGACCGAATGTGGTTTTTGCTTTGTTTTACTGAGAACTTTTATGCTTCTTAATTGGACAAAGTGCAGTAACCAAAGCTCCTTGTTAAGTCCCTCATTTCCAAAAATATTCCAACCAAATGTGAGCTCGTGCACCAGGACTTCCACAAGAAAATTGGCAAGACTAAATGTATCATAAAATATCAGTAACAGTTTAAAACAGTGTGTGTGCAATCATGACTCTGTGGGAGGCTGAACTAATTAAACATGACATCATGCCAGTACCTAATTAAAGTGAAGTATTAAACTCATCTTTCACGTACGAGAATGAGAAAATGAATTAAGCTTTATGGAGAGGAAAAATTCTAAGAAATTAAAACATCTACAGAATCGGTATATCCTCTGTTAAGAACATTTAGTGAAACAGACCACTTCTAGTATATGCTCTTATTTTGTTTGTTACCTAATACTGCACTGCATTGGGAAATCCATGTTCCAGTTTTCTGTACATCATATTCACCACCACTTAGGAAAACCTTGTAAAAGCAGAAGATATTTAACCCCATAAACACTAACCATGAATCCTCCATGGTATCTTTCAGCTATCCAAATCACATCATGGCTCAGATCATGAGCTTCATTGGTTTTAAGAAATACTCATTCTATTTTAAGAAATACCCATTCTCTTTGAAATTAATTCTTACATGACTGGCAAACTAAATGCCAGCTTTGACTTCTCAAAGTGAAGTACCAGTGAAGTACACAGAGAGTTAAAGGACTGGCACTGGGAAAAGTGGATGGGAACTAGAAGAAATGTCAAATCAAGTAAAAGAAGTGTGACAGCGTGTATAATTCCCTTAAAACTGGATGGAGACTTAATGGGCACATTTTGACAACATAAAGCAAGGAATGTGCTGGAGATGTTGTCTTCCTTAAACTACAAAAAGTCCTTGATCGGTTTGATAGCAGTAGCTCTTTCTGCAGCTATTTAGCTTCGTCAGTTAAAAGGAAATGGAGAGGGCTAAAGAAGGTGAAAGAGAGTGGAGAGAGAGAAGACATAGAAATGAGGTCAAAAATAATAGAAGTGATGAAAAAGAAGCATAAGATGAGAACAGAATACAGATTAATTTTAAAAGGGTTAAAAGTTCTATTAAAAGTTAATTTTAGAATGCATTTTCATCTTGTTCCTCCTGTAACCATAAGCAGATGGTAACGGACAACCATCAGGGATTTAATTTCATTAGTTTATTGAGCTTTATCTATTCTTACATTCCCTTGATGAAGAGATATTGTTGCTGTGAGAGGCAGAAGCTTGAGAGTAAAGCAACAAGCACAGACATCACCGCTTAAGGCCATTTCTTTTTAGTGCAGTACTTCTGTATTTATTGACTTTCCTCAGTAAATCTTTTGTCAATGTAAAGCAAAAACTGATTAGTCCATGCCATAAAAATGTCTGTGTGAGCTATAAAGTTGGAAACAGAGAACAACCCTGAATTTAACAATTTTTCATGAGAAAGTACAGAAACATTCCAGAGGTTATTAAAGGCAAGACTTGGCTGGCATGCATGATGGAGAGGAATATCTGTGAGTGATCTAGATGTACACATCTTTTGAACAACAAAAGTGAGCGTTCTGTATTTATATAGGAACTTGAGAGCACGTAACTGGCCATACTGTAAAAAGTTCTGCTTTACCTTTCAAAAGTGGCATTGTTTGGGCATTCCTCAGCCAACAAATTTCACAAACTTTATGTTCCCTTTTTGGAAACAAGACTGATAAATTGTGTTCCTGTCTGATCTTAATAATTTGGTTTTGTTTATAAGAGTGTGTACAAACATATTCCTTTAAAAGTGTGATAGATATATTTCCCCTTTCTCCAACATTCCAGTAAAAATTTAGCATATGTTTAAAAAGCATGTTAAAAAAATATATTCTTTGAATATTTTCAGTTTTCAACTAGAAACACCAAAATATTCAGCTTGTAGGTTAAATTTTTGAAAATGCTTGGGGAAGCAGTTGATGAACAATGAGTTTAGTATTTAAAGGAATGTGTCAAATAACATCTTTAACATCTTTTATTGAGAAATGAAGCACAATACGACAGCTCAACTGTGTGGTTGTGTACCCAGGTGACTCCGTCTTCATTTTCTCTTCTGTGCTGCATAGCACTTAATGCATTTTAGTTGTTCTTACTAGGGTATTTCAGACAATTGCATAAGAATATGGGAGGTTTGTGCTTCATTTGTTGCTTAAGAAATAAGCAGTTGCTAGCAGTTTTTCTTCATGCAGTGTAGTGTATTTGTTAACATAGAAAATGATGTAATGTCTAGGTTCATAACCTAGCAGTGAACAGCAAGATTATTTTAACGCTTGAGTCTCTTTCCTGTATGTGGATATTGAAGTTAGATGGCAGTGAAACAGGGATGAATTCTGGGATGTAAAGGAATGTAAAGCACCATCAAGGTCCTCCTTGCCCATGCACGAGCCAGTCTGAATAATGTTTGCTCTTGTGGCTAACAATCTAGGGCACACATCCTGCTTTCTTTGCTCATGTTAGCCACAGGCTTATTCCTATAGCTGCTGAACTTCAACAGGTCTGGTCTGCTTTCAAGACTTTCAAAACCTTTGGTCTAGGTAGCAAAACAAACATAATTCCTGCTTTATTCAGTAAAACTACATCACTTCTGCTACACAACAATCCTTCGATACTCATGGAAAAAAAGACAGGCTTTATCCCTCCAAAGTGATTTTCTGTTCTGTGATTGCTTTCCATGGATGCCAAGTCCTTCACAATTATAACAGAAGGAAAAGACTTCCTTCTGTGGAGTATTGGGTGTTTCTTGTTGTTAGAGTTGCCTTTTTTTTTCTGGAGGAGGGGCTATGTTTTTGCATAATTACTCCATTTCGCATATTTCTTCTCCCTGGAGATCTTACTTACCATCTTTTTCACTTCCGTATGCAGGTTGACAAAAAATAAATCCTTCTAGTATATTTGATCGTATTTAGATGACTCTGCTACAGAAGATCAACTGGCATCTATTCACATTTACTCTGAACATATGAGAAATATTTAAACATTACTTGAGTTATTCTAAAACAGGTGAATAATGTCACTTTGTCAAAACTGAGACAATCCCGAAACTGGCAGTCAGGGCAGTTACCTTGGACATTATAGTTTACAGGAGAAAGGCTCTCTCCATCACCTCATTCTCTATTTTGTTTCAGTTTTTTTAGCATCTGTTCTTTTCTATATGTTTTCCACACTTCTTTACACAGAGGACTTCATTTCACAGAAGGTTTGCTTTCATTTCCGATCAGGGATGTTAGATAACCTCCATCTCAAATTCTGAGTGAGCTGACACATGAAATTACAGACATGAACTTGTGTTGTATGATTGAAAAATACCAAACCTACTAATGCAGGAAGGAAAGGATATGGGAAGTGCTCATTAATGTAACCTTGTTAAGGGCATAACTGTTTTACAATTTTAAAAGTGAAATAGAAAAAAACCCCAAACAAATAAAATCAAAATATAATGAAATAGACATTCACCTAACTTAGAGCATGCCAGATAAGCTTGATATCTTTAATAACAATCTTTTTTTTGGAGGTAGATGAAGTTCAGAAAGAGTGCATAAACTGGATTTTGTTAAGCTATTTAGCTACAGGCTTATTTGAGAAATTATTTAATTGAAGAGCAATGGAATTTGCCCAAAGGTTGTAAAGTGAGTAATAAACTGATGGATAGGAAGATAGCTCTTCTTAGAAGTTAAAGCCTTAGAGATGCAGGGGAGGTAACTCATGGTATTCCCTGGGTTTTACTGATGAAACCAATTTAATTTTCTGTCTTTTTGGGTTGGGATAGAAAGCAGCAAGGTGTTGCTGGTGGTAGAAAGTTAACAGATCCAATCAATGGAAAGGATTTGCTTGTTGGGCATGAAGAAATAGGTTACATTTAGGTCCAGATTGAAGCATTGCAAATACCAAACTGCAATAGCACAAAATGTAAGTCATGTACTCCAGGACTTAAGACAAAAACTTCTGTTAGAAGATACGAGTTTATCAGCAGGAAACGACCAAGAAAGGGAAAGACTAATACACTAGCTAATTGGAGAATAAATACCAGTAAAACTGCAAAACACTTTTGATAAGATAACATTTTTTCAGGGAACAAAATTTCTTTTTTTTTTTTCTGTAAACTCTAATAACTGTATGAAATTTACCTGAGAAGCCAGGATTTTCAATGAAATATCATGCTCTTGAGAGATAAGCTATGTACAGTCTGAGAAATACTGTTTTGATGTATCCCGTTATGACAAGGTTCCAGCGTGATCCTTGACAGGATTTTGGGGGGGGTTGAGTTTGTTTTTCCTTTTTTTTTTTTTTTTCCTCCAAGTATCCTGACTTACAGTTTCACAGTAGGGCAATCATTTCAGCAGAAGAAACCAAGCGGTACAAGACAATTCTAAAAACATCTCTAGGCCTAGATGCAAAGTCCTTTGAAGTAAATGGAAAGATTCACATTAACTTCAGTGCACTTTAGTTGCAAAATACAAAATGTAAAGGTCATTTTAATACATATTTTCTGTGTATAATTAGGTGGTTTTGATGGAAATTTCAGAGAGAAAAAGCAGGAGAGGGATAAAGATATTATTTAGGTAGCTGTAATGTAGGCATCCTGATAATCTAAATATGCAGCAAGTTACTGAGTCAGATACACCATTCAGTGCTAGTCCAAAAGATTACTTAGTCTCTGGGTAAAATTCATTAACCTTTAAGTACTACTTAACTAAATCCTTCTTTACAAGTGTCTACCTCACTGTGACAGCTTTAAGCTGTTTACAGCCCTAAGAGGGGGAAGAGAGAGCTGAAAGCTTAGTATGCCTCTCTTCACTGATAAAATGTGTGCTGTACATTTATTGACTTGCAAATTTTGACAATAAAATAAACATGAAAGTGGAGGTCATGACAAGGTTTTGTTGTAATTTACTACTCTGCTAGGTGTTTTTGCAAACAAAACACTGGTTGCCATAACTATCAATTAACATACCTTTTCTATAGAGAAAATGTTCATTTCATTTCTTACAGGAAACCCAATTTGGAAAAAAAAAATGTTTGAGAATTCTGAAAATCCTGCTTAGATTAAAAAAAAATGTATATATGTTGAGGGTAGGAAGTGTCATAGACTTTCAGAGAGGAAAACTTGGCTTAGAGTAAATGCTCCTTTGACTTTGAATGAAGGAAATAATGAAGATTCAGAAAGAAAAGTGGCTGCAGCTGGAAAGCTGAAGACAAAAGGAGGCCAGTCAAAAAACCTGCAAAGTAGACCAGACACAAAAGGTTAAGGCAACATCCACCATATTCGTAGGATCTCCTGCTGGACAGCACTGCAGTAGTCCCAACCTGTAATGACAAAATATTCTGAAGAACTGTAGCCCTAAGTAATTTACAGAAGATTTCCCAGGAAACAAGGGAGATCAGGAAAGTCATATGGAATTTGATAAAGAATTGCTGCAATATTGACACACTACACTAGAAGGACATTTCTGTGTCATTGGGACATTCTGAGAAAAGTATAGTACTATTTTAGGAAGCAGAGACAAGTAACATGCAAATTATTAGTAGGAGATTACCTGTACCTCTGTCATTTGCCAAGTAAATCTCAAATAGATTAGAATAAATAAGGATTTTATTAAAAATATGAACAGATACACAAATTAGCATAAGCCAAGCTGCTACGTAAGTTCTGGAAGCTAATTAAAGAAAGGAGTTTTTATTTTTTCCACAGCAGAAAGCAAGGTCATACCTAGAGACATGATGAGTATGTCCAAATTCTAAAAGAACTGGATAATCAAAGCAAGTAATCAAATTAATCAAATTGAACTATGCATGAGAAAATTGCTTTGTCAACTTAAATCATGAAAATTTGCAGAGGAGTCAGATTTTTCCTGTTTGAGATACTTAGCCAATGTTTAAAATAATGTAGTGGTCTTTTCTTTCTACCAAAGGACAAAAAGATCTGTAGGGTGTGAGTGTTTGTGGGACAGAATGTGAGTATTTGTGGGACAGAATCTACTTTTATCTCAGATTCTTGCAAGAGTAAGTTGTTCAAACATATAGGCGTTGTATCTTGGATCTCCTTCAGAAAGTATGGTAACAAAAAAAAAGATTTATCATGTTCTCCTGTGATGTCTTATTACTACAATTTATTTTGTTACATCCCTTTTTTCTTTTTCCCAAGACTTTGTGCAAAGGTGAGACAGTTAAAACTTACACACCGGCAGCTTCTGAACGACACCACTTCTAACTCCAAAGAATCTACAGACTAATAAGAGGGCAACTGGGATTCACTTTTAGGAAACATACCACACCAACAGCCACAGCTTATGCATATAAGCAAAAGCAGAATTGAAGGAAACCTTTATTAAAACAAATATAGCTTCACTGTTCTGGGAAAAGGCTGACAGTTCAGACATTTTGAGAACAAGTAATGTGGAAAAAACATTACCTATCAAAGCTATTCTTGATTATTTACTGCATGTCTTGGGCAACTGACACAGTAAAAATAAACAAATTGTGTATGGCCACTTTTTCCACCAGCCATTACTGGCTCTTCCAGCATAAACACATCACAGCTGGAAAACATGACAGAAGGTCTTGGTAACACTAGGACAGAGAATGTAGAAGAAGAAATATGGGTGAGTTCCACAGTCTCTGCTGGTCTCCTCCCACATACTATGCTAATTTAAAGAACGGGGGCAAGCAGACTTGTCTCAGAGATTTTCCTAATGTTTATGAGGAACTGGTCTCTTCATCCCATAGAGATCCAGGGCTGCTTAGGAACAGCAGACCCACTGAGTAGACATCTTTACCAGTAAGAACGGGAGCAGTATGGAGCAGTCATGTCAGGGAAGCACAATTAATTGCTCAACAAGTTCCTGGACCTTTCCCATGATTCTGGTAAGAAAAACATTTAAAAGGCCATTTGTTGACAGCACTGCATTTTGTGGTGATCAGAGAAATAGAGCACTCACTTAGGATTTTTATACATTACTTCAACTGGATGATACCTTGGGTATGGTAGCTATTGCCATCTGATTTGCCATGCTGAATCTTAAACTGCATTTTGGCAGGACGTAGCAAGACAAAGTGCGTGAATATGTAATGAGATGGCTCTCAGCTTCTGCACAAAGAACCCTAAAGTACACCAGTTCCAGGCTGTGAGCTCCTGTCTAGGCTAGTATCTGAAGGACGTTAAGTATACGAAGTATGCGTATGGTGTCAGGATGTCCAATTTCAAAGAAACCCTTCCTCACAAAACAAGAACCCCAAACTCTACCCCGTGTCTTCCATCCTATCATCATTTGGGGTCCAAGAAAACCTGCACGACCACACGACACTGGGTTTCCAGCCTTGTGTGCAGCCCATTCTTGCATTAGGGACCACTTTTTGGCACCTGTCTCTGCCTAGATTTTCCACAGACCCTAAAACCCCTGAGATTTAAGAAGCACAACATCAGCTCTTCAACAGACTACCTTACATGGACACCATTTGCCATACAACTGAGCAATTACTCTTGTATATGCAGAACACACACCTGCCCTATGTCCAGACAGAGATGAACTCTCCAGGAGTAAGTCTCCCATGCTCAAATGCCCCCTGAGCTGCCCCACAGCAGGTGTGCCAAGTTGCTTCAGACCATCACTAGCAGCAGTTCTGTCAGGATAAGGAGAAAAAGCAGCACACATTTGGGTACATTCCCCTCTGCCAGCAGCTCCTGAAGGCAGGAGGAATGTCAACAAGACCCAAGCTCAGTGTTAAAAGGAAGAAGGAAAGGAATAACAGAGAAATAAGTTAGCCTAATTACAGAAACGCTTATAATGACCTATTATAGAGGAGATGAAAATTACTTGGTAAAGCTGGAAAGAAAAGACGCTGGAAAGAAAAGAAAAAGTATTGTCAGAGAGGGAAAAATCATCCATGAAGTACATTTATTGTAGCACAGCAACAGAGTGCAAAATGTTGACAGTTAGTTTGCAGTTTCCAATGTGTGACTCACAAAAAAACCCCCAAACCCAAAAAAAAACCAAGGAAGTTTTTATACAACCGCCTTACAATACAAGGGGATTTTCTCAGAGTCCTGTTTTTCCGTGACTTGGGAGAGTACATCACCCAGGACCATGATCCACAGAAGGAAGTACACTCTTAAGTGTTACTCCCTTTTTATAAGAATCAGAATTTACTTTACCTGAATTACTGTGGCTCTTAGTGAGTCAAAGCTCAGCCAGGTGAAAGGAACAGATTGAGGCAATATCAATAAAACTTTCCTAAAATCTTTTATTTTTACTCTATAAAATAGCTTTTCTAAAATGCGCAAGATAAACAAAAATCCTGGGTTGTTTACTGTACTAGATAGGTTTGTTTTATATGTTTAGGACAAGCAGAATAATTCATTCATGGCTTTATAAAAATTTTGTGGATCAGCCAGCTGTTCTGTGCTTAAGCCAATAAAAATGCTGTTTGCATGCTCAAGAAAAGCAGCAAAAGCAATGTGAAGAACCATCCAAAACAAGTACCTACTAAAAGTAGTCTGCTTAGTCTTTTGGAAATTGTATTAAACAGTGATTTGAATGTCAAGTCAATATAGATATACAAATTCGTATCTGCATTTTAACTGACAACCTCAGCATTTTTCCACATTTAAATGACAATGGATTATGCTCGTATGTTTTCTGGTAGATGTAGCCATGAGGAAAATTCCTGAGGCAGAGATTACAAAAAACCACTTACTGATTAGTTTATGAATCAAAGATACATATTTCACATTTTATAATCACGAAGTCTACTACAGCATTTGAAAATCATCTATCAACATAAAATTTAATGACAAAATAAATTGAATTCCTTTTACTGTTAATTTTTCTCCCAGCTGCATCGACTCCAAATAGCCATCAAGCAAAGATTTCCTTTTGCTGTTAAGTTAGTATGGCTTTAAAAAACAATTCTGTAAACCTGTGGTTGCTTTCCAGCCACCTCACTTTACAACAGCTTGATGGAAGATGAATTACACTAGCTTACCACTAGTCCTGCTTCCAACTGTTGCAGTTACAGAATTAATACATCAAAAAAGCTTCTGGAGGGAAGTTCAGTGTCCTGAGAAGCCCTCGAACAATTACCTGCTTGTTAAGGATCCATTCAAGGTCTGCTTTTTACCAAAATTAACAGCAACCTAGATTTTCCCACTGACATCTGCTATTGTTATGTTACAATATCACTCATGACTGCTTCACCCACCTCATTGAAGGCCATCTCTTTCCCCTTTGTCAAGTGTTTTGTTTATACTTGGCTATTTGCATTTCCTAGTCTCAGGGGAGCACCTCAATCATCTCCTTCAATTTCATGTCTGCTTTTTTTTTTTCATGTTTGGTTTTCTTGTGGGGTTTGTTGGGGTTTTCTGTTGGTTTTGTTTGTTTGTTTTTTTTGGGGGGGG
>VWZK01021241.1:0-23204 GCA_013396935.1 Baryphthengus martii | reverse complement strand
GGAGGGGTTGTTTGTTGTTTTTTTTTTTAATCCTCTTACCCTCCTGCACCAAAGATGATTATGAATAGTAAAACGCCAGGCTGTTGGGACCCAGCTTTGGATCTTGCTTCTTCTCACAAAATCTCTGAGAAGCATCTTCTTTCCTTCACATGCAAATCATGAACTACGTGGACACACATCACTTACAGTCCCTTCTGAGGTTCACCTGCATCTCCAAGTCCCCTCTGTAATTCCCCAGACCACAAGAAATGCAGTTACTGTATCGTTTTCTTACAGTGAAAGGGACTGGGTGGAAATAATGAGCTATGCACCTCTTCAAAACTTTAATAAATAAATCCGCTCTCAAACTGTTTAACACTTGTACATTGTATCAATGGAGTGAAAGGCATCAGTAACCCAAAACAAGATCCAAAGTATATCCAAAAGCTGTTACAAACTGATACAATTAGATCCAAATATCAAAAATTCCACTTGGAATCTTCAAAAGTCCTTTAAAAATGTGAAATACCCTTTCTTCCTTCTTTAAAAGACTATACTTTTGCAACCGATTGTTTCAGAAGTTTTGAAATACAGTTTCAGCTGTATTGGCTAGGGCATCATCTTACTCCCTGTTTCCTGGATTAAAGTATCTGAAATATGTGAAGAGGGTTTCAGGAACACTGAGCATCTTAGCTTTCTGCTGTGAGAAACTGCACTCCTCTGCTGAGTAAAAATGCACTCTAGATTGTATCTCCATTGTACAACTGTTTGAAAAATTGAATTTCTCTCTTGTGGATTTGAAATATGTGTTTTGCTCCATCAGAACAGAGCGTCGAGTTCTTTCCCTCTCCTGTTTTAAAAATGTAAATAATACATCATATATATATGCAATATAATACTTCATAGCTGAAAAAAATATTTCAGTGAGGTAAAACTGAAATGTCTCAGTGATAACTTGTAGAAAATGTTGACAGAATTGGTATTTTCCTGAGAAATGTTTTTATGTTATTACATCAGTATTTTGTATGGAAAAATTGTTCGCTTGGATCATGACAGTCCATTCATCAAAATTATTTTGATAGCTATTTTAGTTTATTGAAACATCCCATAGAGAAAGTCTTTGCTACAAAGTGAATTATATTATGATTCAGTGTACCCGATTTTATCTCCTGTCAGCAGTGTAGGTCATTGAAGTTGCTACATGGGTGTGCTCTTTATCTGCGCCTCTTTCATTTCTGTCTTTGTGTTCATAAGTACAAAACAAGTAAGGATATACTATGAACATTGTTCTATTTGTAGTTTTCCACATCTAATTAGTTAAAAGCCTTTCCAGACACATAACACAGGCTTGTGAATCCTACAAGAAAATGTAAAGTTTTCTGCCATGTCTATATTACGCTCATTCTGAATTTTCAGAGTGAACTTCTGTTTAAAGCTGTAACAAGAATTAAAAGAATCCATTGTTTTTTGTATATCTAGGACAAATTTTACTGGCTATAACTTCACATCAGGGTAACTCAGTGAATTTTCTTAGAGTTACTCATGACACACACTTCTGTAAGCCAGAAAACAATTGAGTTGAATATGGATTGACTGCATCAATGGACAAGGGAAGAGCTACAAATGTCATCCTTCTGGACTTCTGCAAGGTCTTTGACATAATCCCCCACAATATTCTTGCAGCTAAATTGGAAAGATATGGATTTGATGGATAAACTGTAGATGCAGAAAGGATTAGCTGGATGACCACATCCAAAGAGTTATAGTCAATGGCTCGATGTCCAAGTGAAAACCAGTGTCCCTCAAGGATCCCTACTGGAACCAGTACTATTTAATGTCTTCATTAATTACATACACAGAGGGATTGAGTGCACCCTCAGTAAGTTTAATGATGACACCAAGCTGATTGATGCAGTTGATTTGTTTGAGAGAAAGGTTGCCAACCAGAGGGGTGGAGGAATGGACTAATGAATCTTCTGAAGTTCAACATGGCCAGGTGCAAGGTCCTGGATCTGGGTTAGGGGCGATCCTCAATATCAATGGAGACTGGGGGATGAAGGAATTGAGAGCAGCCCTGCAGAGAAGAATTGAGGATACTGGTGAATGAAAAAGCAGATACAAGCTGGAAATGGGTGCTTGCATCCAAGAAAGCCAGCTGTATCCTGGACTGCATAGAAAGAAGCATGGCCAGCAGGTCAAGAGAGGTTGTTCTCCCTCTCCACTCTTGTGAGACCCAGCTTGGATTACTGTGTCCAGCTCTGGGGTCTACACTGCAAGACAGACATAGACATATTAGAATGGATCCAGAGGAGGGCCACAAAAATAGTCAAAAAACTACAATAGCTTGCCTATGAAGAAAGGCTGAGAGAATTGGCATTGTTCAGTCTGGAGTAGAGAAGGATCCAAAGAGACCTTATTGTGGCCATTCAATACTTTAGAGGGCCTTATAAGAAAGACATGAAGTCTCATATGTCCACTTATCATTATTTCAGAACACACACAAGCATAAAGTTAACCTGTTTTTACTACTCCATTTTACCATATTCTGTTTTCCATCCCATCTCAAGCCTATTAGGCTTGTTTCTTGTTGTTTTGTGTGTTCTTTTTTAAATAAAAAAAACTAAATTTTGAACAAACTGGAAGTATTTGGAAAGAAATATTTAAAACCTAAGTAAACACTGTAATAAAGAGCGGTAGAGGTGAAAATCTGGATGTAGCTGGAAGTAAATATACCAGACCAGCAGACTTTTAATGTAGCTAGGTATATGTGGCAAGAAATAGAGAGAAACTAAAGGTCACACATATAAATGTTTTGGTGCAACCTTGAAAAGAAGAATATTTATTCTGTGTACAATAATATAGATTGTATTGGATGGAGCATACAGATGCTTTAACTGGAGAAAGAGAAGAGCTGAAGAGAAATAATTCGTATAAAGTAAAAGAGTCAATATATGAATAGTTGTTGTGGATACAAAGATCCTTCAGCACCTTTACAAAAAAAACCCAAACAATTTTAGTGACTTCCCTTGACAGTTCTTGGTACACTTGTTTCACTTATGCTTGCACAAGAACACAATATATAGCTAATATTCAGTTTTAGATAACCATAAAACGCCTGAAAGTCACTGGACTTATTTAAGGTATTTCTGCTGTGCTAATTTTTCCACTCTTTATTTCCCTTTCTATCTCTGCTTTTTCTCTTTAATTTCTGTCTGCTGGAAAAAAAAACCCAACAAACAACAACATGTTGACATGGCTTCTGAAAAAGGAGATCCCATACATTTTTTGTCTAGATGACTCCTACTGAAGAATATCAGGCCAAAAAGCTGGTGAAGAAAATGAAATACTGGATATTATGACATTCATGAAAAATGTTGATATATCATATGCAAAAGAAAGGAGTATAAATTAACATCTGCTTGTCAAGAAGATGAAAGATATCTGTTATAAAATACCTGCATGGTCTTTCTTTTCAGGCTCAGCAACCTGCTCAAAAGTCATTCAATTAGAAAGAAAAGAAAGCTAATAGAAATTGCAGGCTTTTTCATACATCCAATCATATACTATAAAATTTGTGAGTAAGAAATGTTCAACCAGAAAAATAAAGTGAGACGGATGCTTAAAGAAATTATTTTGGCTTGCTTCCATGAAGTATCACACTACATACCAGATTTGGGGTCAGTAATAAATTTTCACCCCTGGTGGAGACGGTAAAAGTCTTTTATTTCCTCTGGAGAAAAGAGTCAAACATGGATAATCTGAAGACCACAGCTCAGTCCCAACACCATGGACTTTTCAGGTGGCAGAGTGGTCATCGTGGTGGATGCTGTGACAACTGTCGGCTAAGTGCAATTGTTGTGACTATTTACCAAGTCATCACCCGCTTAGCTATGGGTAACTTCTCAATTTAGGCAAAGTAAGTATAGACAAAAAAAGCAGAGGGACACAAAGAAGTAGTGTTTGGTCAGACCTGGGAAAAATGCACCAGTTGTTTCTGCTGTTACCAAGGAAGGGAGTTAGGAAACAGGTATCATTAATCTCCCCATTCCCTATAAGTGCCTGATGGAACAAGTTCATCCGCCTTCCAGCTCTCAACAATAAGACAAATTTAATGGTGCAGGTTGTGAAGAAGCCAACAGGGTTGTCAAATTGCATCTCCAGCAATCACAGGGAAACAAAGGTCTGAAGGACATTTTTATCTCATAGCCCAAGTTCACTGAGGTTTGCAAATGCTTATCACCATTCTAAGAGAAATTCACAAGCAGAATTCACAAGCAGAATTCACAAGAAATTCCCTTCTAATGTGCTGCAAGTGATTAGCAGAAGGTAGTAGGACCAGTGTCACTGTCTGAGCCTGAATAGTAGGGACCTGTTGAGTGAAACTCCGACAGTCGTAGGAAGTGGTTCACACCCTGCATGTCAGAGGAAGCACTCCCTATGAGTTTTAGTTAAAACTGAGGACTTAATAACATTCTTGCTGTTTTCTTTTAACTGAAGTACACTCACAGCTAAATTAGGAACATGTGGATTATCTTCTGTGATAAGAGTTGAGTGGATAATGCCTAGCATAGTTTTCCATTTTAATTCATGTCAGATGTGTAAAGGGATGCTCAGATTCCCAGGATGTATGGGCTCATGAGAATCCATTGAAAGCTACAGTCAGTCAAACTTGGTACTTTGAGCATCTCCAGGCTTTGTCATCTGACACTGCAATTTGCAAAGTTCTGTCTAGAACACATCTAAGGGGAAAAAAGTCCTGTACAGAGCTCACACTGACAGACGCAGAGGGGCTAGTTGTTTTTTTCTGGACATATGTTTGATCATTGCTTTAGTCATGAAACTTATAAACGTTGATTACCACTCAAGAAAGTTGTCTCTTCTAATCAAACCATACCTTAAAGAGCCTGGGCCCTCCCCAGTCAAAACCACTTTATTTTTTTTTTCTTTTGTGGGATGACTAAGCTGTTTTTCCAAGTTTTCCGGCTTACCTTTAAAACGAAACCAAATACTTACACAACACAAGCAGATGTAGCCAAAAGAAAGCTTTTACACTTCTCAAAGTTCTAAAATACATTCTCAGAGTTAATCAGAATGCAAATGGTAAACAAGAAGAGTTTGGGAACAACTTTGAATTCTGATTGAATCACTGTGTTTAAACTCTCCCTTAAGGAAAAATACGGCATAAGACCATCTACTTTAAGGCTTTCCTTGAAAACATTTCTTCGTTTACATGCACAGCCACATCCTTTAAGCTACAGATAAGTGTATAAAAATACCTCAAGAAGGTTATTTTCCATTCCCCAAAACCATTACTTTCTTTAACTTGAACTACAAAATATTTTAAACAGTTTTCTTTGTAGAAGAAAGCCTTAAGAAGTTTGATCAGGACACTGTAGAGTAGGATACATGCACAGACATCTACATCTGCACTAATCACTCTACGCTCCCTTTACTGCTAACCAAAAAAAAAATAAAAAATAGGTACTTCTGGGCCATAATTCCACTGTTATTGAAGTTGGTGGCTAAAGCAGACTGGATGAATGATGCTCTAAAAGCTTCCATAGCTCTTCATTGACTCTAAAAGGAGCCTGGGCTAATGAACTCAGAGGTAAATTTCTACACTGAAGATAATGAAGTCAGATGAGCTGGAGTACACCCTACATGTGGAAGGGAAGTTAAACTGGAAACTAACTTTTCTGTTCCTTTCTTTTCAAAGCCAAGCTCTACAGCTGGATATCATTTTTGCAGTTAAATACAGATGAAATAAAGATGTCATAGCTGGGGCATAAGTGTGGCTGCATTTATTGTTTGTATTTGAAGGCAGAATTTCATGGCTGTTACATTCCCTGGATCATTTGACCATGTGCTATGCCTGCTGTTGCTCAATCCAGCTGCTGCGGCACTCATTAATCTGGTCGCCAGGTACCAGCCAACACAGCCACGCACCTACGGTGTGGAGGTCCTGCGTATAGCTGCTCTCCTGCTTTGTTGCTGCTGGTAGCAAATGATATTTGTCCACTTGGGACAGTAATGATTTTTTTTTTTTCTTGTGAGAAGAGTATCTGGCATCAGATGTTTAGGATGAAATGTTTACTAAAAACCTCTGAGTGTTTTTCACGTGAGGCTCATCATTTCAGTGGCCTGCAAGAAGGTCTGAAGTTTCATCCTCACTTACTGTTATGCTTGTAAAATGGAAGATATGCACATAAACTTGTTTCCTTTGAAAAACCTCAAACTGAGCAGAGGAATAAAAGACAGTGTACAGTAAAAATCAGGAAATTATTAAGATTCCCTGTAAATTTGCTTTTCTTTCCCTTTAATTAACATTCCTTTGTAGAAGAAACTTCAAGTTTAAAATACTTGTTAATAGCACATTTACAGGTCTAGTGTTTCCTGTTAGATTTTTATTCTAAAGCAATTAGTGAGAGGAGGGAGTATTTTTGCAAGCAGTGGTCTTAAAAAGTGTTTCTTTGAAATGTTATTACACTCTGCAGTTGACTCAATAGTGCAGTTTCAAAGTTTATTGAGATGTCATGAAACACTTTGACTAGATTTTGAATAGGACCTTCAGCGTACAATTCAGCAGCAACAATTAAAGCTGATTCATAATGACCAAAGTAGGATATTATTTTCATCATACTCAAAAAAATCACTCCAGCTTTACACAGAAAGGAGATTTTTCTGAAGCAGCCAGTGTTGCAAAGGCATTTCTCACTACATTTTTCATTTATCTTAAAACAGAAAAGGCATTCCAGCCTTTATTCTGCTTACAAATAAACTGATTCTGCTTTATGCAAAAAACATGTTACATTTCTAGCAACCTCTTCTCAGGCCTGTGGCTGATCACCTGCTTTGTTCCTGCCTCCTTTTAAACACAAAGGAGTAACTAAAAGGATAGGAATAAGCATTTGAGCTTCAAATTCCTGAACACAGATAAAGGAGTAAAAATATATGATGTAAGAAAATTATAGTTCTTTCTCCATCTGAACTCCATAGGGTGATCATACTTTAGATATTTATTAAAATTTCTTGACTGAATGTGGTACCTAAAATTAGTCTTCTCTTGTCATAGTCACGCAAACCACATATATACTGTAACACCCCCTCTAAAGAAGACAGGCAGTTATTTATCTTGGGCTTTCTGTGTTTGAATACGTTCAGAACTTCAAGGAGCATTAACCTCCAATGGTGTGATTTTTTTGCACTCATTGAAAATAAATAAAATAAACAATCTTACTTCATTCATATGAAGGTTTCTTCCAACCTCAATTATTTGGTGACTGAATATGAATTACACAAATGTGTAAAAAGCACAGGGGAAAAGCAAATCCATTTCTTTATTTACATTAAAGTAAATACTTTTATAATTTGTCTTTGGATGTGTCATGTGTCCAGTTTTAGAATTAAAGAAAAAAAAAACAAAACCAACTACTGAACTGAAAAATGAGGATAAATCAATATTATATCTGGTAGGAAAAGCAAAATTAGCTGTTATGAGAGTACATGAAGCTCACTGGCCACATCAACCTTCCTCCACTGTCACTCCCAAAATATAAATTTCTGCATTGAAAAAATAAACTCTGTAGTTTGGTGGACAGAGGGAAAAAGAAGTGCTGTGGTGCCTGAGAAAATCCCAGCACCAGTGAGTAGTGCCTTCCTAGAGTTTTAAGGATCCTGAGCAGAAGCCAGTGTAAGAAGAGAGCAGCATGGATGCCATGGAGGGGAAAAAGGGAGTCAGTTATTTGCCCTCTCCCTGCCTTGAATGTCCTCTCTGTGGAAACTGGGCAGCCACAAGGTTGAACTCACTCCAAAGTCTCAGTCAGTGCCAGCACAGAAAAATGTAATGGGGAGAAATCTATCACTGATCACTTGCTTCTGTTATCAGTAAATTTAGCAACCCTTTTTAAAAGTTCTTGCTCCCTTATAATGTTCCTTGGCCATTCCATAATGACTGCATGACAGAATTGCATGACTATTGAAATGGGAGTTAAATACTTTGGGGTAAGAACGTTTTATATGTCTATCCACATGCTTTGCTGCCTAAGTACCCTCAGAAACTGGATCCTTCCTAGCTACTGAGAAAACAAAAAAATTAAAAAAAAAAAAGTAAAATGCCACACTCTTCTGTTATTTATGTTATATAAACAAAACCAGAGCAAAAGCAGCATTTGTCAAATCTGCAGCCCTTCATCTAATGCTGTGTTCCTAACATGGGTTATTCTCACCAGTCCTCAGTTGCCTCTTGTAAGTTAATAACTTAATAAAAGGCAGGCAAGCTCTACAAGGATCTGGAGCCTGAACAATTCAGTGAGCTAGAAAAACCACAGATATAATTCAAGGGAGTAAATCAGTCTGAGAAGACGGATTTCAGAGGGTCTCATGGTACTAAGCAACACTGAAGGAATTCCATTTGAATCAGTATAGATAATATTACATTGTGTTGATAAATGCAAAGGAACCTGAATGAGGAACAAACAGACCTAACTATCTGAACAGAACTGTAAGCTTGATGTTACGTGTTATCACTGAGGAAGAGATCTTGGAATCACTGAAGATAGCTCTCTGAAAATATCGCTTTCTTATATGTAGTATCAAAGAATAAATGGAACTATAGAAATTACTAGGACAGAAAAAGAAGACAAAGAAATTATTAAAAGCCACTGTATATATATTCATGGTATATCTGTATCTTGATTCTTATATGGACTTCTGGTCACCTGTTTCAAAAGTGATGCAATACAATGGCTAAAGCTACAGAGAAAAGTGAAAAAGTTGATCAAAGCTATGGCATGATGTCTGCATGATAAGAGATTAAATTAACTAGAATTGTTAAGGTGGCAAAAGAAAGGACTGCAGGTGGGAATATGGTAGAGGTATATAGAATAATGAGCGGATGAAGAAGAAATATTATTCAGATTGTCATAATGTTGGAACAAAGGGGCATCAAATTAAATCATCAAACTGCAGGCTTAAAGCTGAGCATACTTAAACTACAGAACCACCTACCCCAAGAGGTTGTGGAAGCCAAAACTGTAAATGGAATCAAATAGCAATTAGATCGTGGGAAGAAAAGTTAAGAGCTATTAAATAGAAAATACTACCCTCAGTTTGGGAACTCCCTACACCAGGAGCTGCAGCATATGAGGAGGCAGAATCAGACACTTGCTCTGTGCTTGTAGTCTGGCACAGGCATCTGCTGCTAGTCACAATTAGAAAGCTCCCTGAAACTAGGTGAGGCCATTATAGGTCTTTTACAATCAAGATTAGCTGTGGTGACTTTCTCCTCAAAGTTTTTCCATGGAAAGCCTAGAAATTCCAGTTTCCTACTGTTTCTGTTAGTGTGTTAAACCCTGGCTTGTGAGGGAGAATCTAAGGGCAAGAAGTTGTTTAATTTGCCTATTCATCCCATTTCATAAAGGCACATAGGAGGCAAAAGTTGCAGACATACTTCTCCCCTTAGTGTTTCAGTGCAGGTGTCACTGCACTCAGTATGTCATTGTGATGCCTAATATTGAATTTTCACTCTTCCCATAAAAGTGTAGTGCCACCTTTTTGGTACTAGGTCAACCTTATGAGTTCTGCTCCCAGAACCAGCAACTTCTTTTTAGTACTGCTAGACCTTACAACTACCAGAATTGCTTGGCAAAGCCAGAACAGAACTTTCTCGTTATGACTCCTAGATGTTCAGTGTCTCTGGGCTACGAATGGTACAGGCAGGGTGAGGGGACCTTGACAGAGCAGAGGGTACAGAGTGAAACCCCAGGCTGAAAAGCACCTCCTTTTGCAATAATACCTGTGATATACCTAAGCAGATCTAATCCTATCTTGTAAAAGTGTTCATGAGTAGAGAGGGGAAGAAATAGAACTCCTGGGAGCAAAATAATGAAAGCAGGATGGCACAAAAGGATCTGAAGAAACATGAAAACAGGTGCAGCTATCAATGAACAAAAAAGGAAGAGCTCTGGTTTCTCTGCAGCCTTGCTGTGAAAGGAGCCCTGAAATAGGCCATATTTAGAAAACCAAGAACTGGATTAAGATTTCTGTCCTAAGTCTGAGAGGTTACCTGCTGTGAGCAGGAGCTGGCCATCTCTGCCAGTTCCACAAGCATTTGAAAGAGAAAAAGGTAAGAAGGTAGAAAAGGAAGTTCAAAAGTTGAGACCAGAGGTAGTGCCTGCTGCTGCTGCTACCTTTGCCTCATTCAGAGCTACACACTTACCAGAGTACCTGAATGCTCTTACAGAAGCTGAAAAAGCCGAGCTGTGTGGAATTTCATGGGTCAGAATTTTACCAACGTCATGGTACAAGGCTGTAATGCATAGAAACTAATCTTGCATATAGCTACTCAGAGAAACAATTATCTCATTACTGCTGCAGAGCAGAAACAACAATTATCCCACATCCTTTCCTATTTCAGAATCATGGAATCGAGAAGTCTGGCTTTTCTAAACTGATGCATCCTTTAGGTGTCTATGTGTCCTGAACACCCAACGCTGTAATTCAGGGAATGGTTAAGCAGATGGAGAGGGCTGCCAAGGTAAGCACCAGAACCTGTATTCACTGCTTGCCATATTATTACATTTATAAAATAATACTGTTCCTATACACTGTTCCTTGTGGACAGCAACAAGACAAGGATATTTGGACACAAGACCAACATCATTATATCAGTTTGTTCCTCATACTTCCCTTGCACACTGCTTCAAGCAGTAGCAATGGAAGCAGCCAGTCCAACCTCTTCATAACCTTAAAGGAAATCTTAGATTGCCTTTTCAGGAGCCCCAGAGCAATCAGTTTATCCATATGCTCAATTTTTGTGAATTCTGCCCGTATACTAGAAAGTACTACTGTCCTGGTGTTGTGATCTCTAAAACTGTTGCTTGCTAACAGAGCAGGAAGTGGAGAAAGGAAACTCTGCCTGGATTTATAGGATGTCAGTGCAATAAACTTGACTGAAGGAAATAATTGATTGCCAGAACTCTGTGCAAACACTTGCTACTTCAGTCCACTCAGTTTCTAATTCTGCTACTCAAAAGGTAGAGCTACACCTTTGCCTGCACAGCAGGGCACATAGAGGCTGTGCTGGGAGTGTGTGACTATAGGCAGCAACGCAAGCAGCATTGGTGGTAAGGCAGGTAGGTACAAACCGCCTGACCTGGCAGCCAAACTCCACCAAGTATCATTGTCATGAAATGGTAACCCGTGCAGCCAGAAAACAGCACTGCTAAAGGAGTTTTGGCCAATTTATGGATGTCTCAGGACTTTCTGGGAAGAGAGACATGAGAAAGGAAGAAAAAAACCAAAAAGCACCACAAATCAAACTGGTACAGAAAACAAAGCAAAATACTTTGTTTGGCCTCAGCTGGACTGCCTCGTAAGATCCACTTTGCATGTTCCCTCTAGCCAGGAAGCAGAGAAAAGATGAGGAGATACCTCCCAGTTCTCTGCAAATATAAATTCAGCACAAAAAAATAAAGCACTAAAGGCATCTGGGAAAAGGAAACAGAACATAAGCTTACTTTTTCTTTTTTTTTTTTTCTTCCCTTCAGCAAGACGGTCTGGCAAACAGGAACATAATACAATTTTTAAAAAAAGATACGTCAAAATATCCCTGATGCCTTCAAGTGAAAAGTATGGAAAATATAAAAAAAAAAAAGTATAATGAAACTCTTGGAGATTTATGACAGCTGAGTTCAAGCTTTTCTTCCTCAGAATCAAAAACAAAGGCTTAAGACTTGCTTCCCTACAGCCCGGGTGAATCCTGTCTTTGGGCTGTTCTGTAAACTACATGCAGGAAAGATATCACACTTCTGACCACAGAGGCCTATATACAACCATTCCCAATTACACAAGCCATGCTGCAAGTGATGGAAAGCCTCAAAATGGCACATCAGGCATGAAGGACATTTGATCCTGTTGCCAAGAAACAGTCAGTCCTATAGAATGGTTTGATTTTCCTGACTGGTCTATGCAAGTCTTTTGTACACCTGGTAAATTCTACCTTGTTAAAAAGAAAAACTAAACGTGTTTTTCTAAAGCATACATGCACTCACCTTGCAAAAGTAGCCTCTTATTTTCTGTGTAGTTGTAGAGGTTTCATTTGCTCAAATACTGAAATGTTTGCTTTAAATATACCATTAGCATAGTATTTATAAATAACTTTTATAATTACAGTCTGAATTTCTAGCTGTGTATCCACACAAAGATTAGACTAGGTCAGAAGAGATAAGGAAGAATTTAAAGTTACCCAGTCATCAAACAGAACCAGAAACAGACACAACAGGTAAGTTGTGAAACAATACATATATAACTCAACCAACAAAAATCTATTCCAGCTAAAGGAGCAAACATAACCTTTTTGCTTCCAATTGTAAATGAAGTTATTTCTCCTGGAGTATCTTGAGTGAAGGAAATGGTAGCTGAAGCACTTATGACAAAGCAAAATCCTATAGTCTGCTATCAGTTGAAGCAATATTCATGAATAAAAAAAATCATCTTTGGTATTCATTATAGGTCTTGCTGAAGCACCACTTGGCTCATGTAAAGGCTTTGCTGAGGTGCTGAGTATCATGGATCTGAAAGAAGCTATTTACCACATAAAAACTATCAGCTTTAATGAGCTTAAATGTAAAATGAAAATCATGGAATATGCAGAGCCCAATCTAAGAGTAAGTAAGGCAGACAAGGTAATTAAGCAGAGGATGGTCAGATGCTGTAACCAAGATGTCCTGTTTGTACATGCAGGATGACTTTTGGTTACAACTATCAGTGTGAGGGTGGAAGACAATCTCTAATCTATTTTGATCTTTGCAGATTGTTTTGATCAACATATGAAAGAAAAGGTGGAAACTGCACAGTCGTTTATCGGATCATGGGATGTGGTTTGGTGTTAATACCCTGTTACAGCAATGTTAGCTAACATCTTGCCAGAATGAACTCCTTCCTGACAATAAACATGTCTCGATCTTTGCTTCCTAGCTGAGATTGTGGTCTTATCTGTGGACCAAAGTCACTCCAGAGTCTCAATACAGCTGGTTTACCTGCAGAAAGCTTGCTGAGACCAAAGGGATGTTATAGAATTCTTCATCATCGATTATTTGAAGTGCTGTTGTGCTCTTGACCATGCTGTGCACTCCTGTAGCTGCCCTGTACTCACCCTTACCCCTTCCTTTGGGAGGAAAGAGTCGGAAAGACCTCTAGTGATTGTGCTTCCCAAGGCCGAAGAGCTGTAGCCTGACTCTTGAGAGGACACAGTGTTTGTAGTGAACAGAAAGGCAGGAAGGGAATAATAAAATTTTCTTTCAGTTTTATTTCCCACCTCCCCAGTGAGCTATGAGCAGACAGGGATTTTAATCATAAACCATGTCTTCAAGCAGACAACTTACTTGGAAGAAAAGGAGCTTGCATCTCATTCACAAAAGATGAATGAACAGATTCTGCCATCACTAGACCAGGACAAATGGCTAGGTCTAAACTCACATGAATATTGGTGGTCACTACTACCACAATACTATTGCTGTCATACAGGATGAAGAGCTGTAGGGCCACTGAAGCTGGAAGGTGCAAGAAGAGACAAAGTGCTGTGGGAAAAGGGTATGCTGAAGAGGTGAGCCTTGAACACTAGTACACATTTGCCCATTACCTATCTAAAGAGGCACAGCATAACAAGTATTCTTAAATTGAAAGCTGAATGGCATTTAGTGAGAAAGTTATGTCTTTGAGTTAGGAAAAAGACTGAGCTGATGGAGGGACAGTAGAAGTAACACGCAGTGGCATGCAGTGTGGTGAAATGCACATTGGGAAAGGATGTTCTGCAAGGAAGGACTGGAAGGCAATGTTCTTTCACTGTTCTTCCTCCACACATACATGGATGCACATGTAACATCCTGGATACCAACTCTTCTAACTGAGAGCTAAAGAAATATATGGCTTATTTCTCCTTTATTCTTAATTTGCTTACCTGACTTTTTCATTTATCCTTGTTTGTCACTACCATCTGTGGTTCTGTGAGTCTATCTAAACAGTTGCTCTTCTCAACCTCATGGGGTTTAATAAGACCAAGTGCAGGGTCCTGCACCTGGGTCAGAGCAATCCACATCATCAATACAGGCTGGGAGATGAGGTGATAGAAAGCAGCCCTAGAGAAAAGGACTTTGGAGTGCTGGTGGATGAGAAGCTGAACATGAGCAGACAGTATGCACTTGCAGCGCAGGCGGCCAATCGCACCCTGGGGTACATCAAAAGAAATATGGCCATCTGATCAAGAGAGGTGATTCTGCCCCTCTACTCTGCTCTGGTAAGACTTCACCTGGAGTACTGTGTCCAACTTTGGAGCCCTCGGTAAAAGAAGGATATGGACCTGATAGAACGAGTCCAGAGGAGGGCTACGAAAGTGATCAGCGGGTTGCAACATCTCTCCTATGAAGACAGGCTGAGGGAGCTGGGGTTGTTCAGCCTAGAGAAGAGAAGGCTCTGGAGGGACCTAATAATGACCTTCCAGTACCTGAAGGAGGCCTATAGGAAGTCTGGAGAGGGACGGTTTACAAAAGCCTGTAGTGACAGGACAAATGGCAATGGTTTTAAACTAGAAAAGGGCAGATTTAGATTGGTTGTTAGGAATAAGTTCTTTACCATGAGGGTAGTGAAACACTGGAACAGGTTGCCCAGGGAGGTAGTTGAGGCCCCATCCTTGGAGATTTTCAAGGTGAGGCTCAACAAGGCTCTGAGCAACCTAATCTGTTTGAGGATGTCCCTGCTCACTGCAGGGGGCTTGGACTGGATGACCTTCAGAGGTCCCTTCCAATGTAAACCATTTTATGATTCTATGATCTGTTGTAGAGTCGTTCCAAGCCTAAGCAAATTTTTATACAATCCTTGATTTGTTTGTTCCAAAGTATCTTATCAATGTATTGTGACATCTTTTATATCCGTTAGGATTTGATACGTCTTTTTTATTTGCATATTATTTTAGTGCTTTTGAACACTAGTAGACTATTAAAGAAGAAAATACATTACTGTTTATGCTAGTAGAGGCTCAGAGGTGGAGTTTTTTATGTGCTACAAAGCAGCTGCTGCAGGTGCTAGTGAAAAGTTTCTTGAGCAAAGACTGTTTAATGGTTTAGGCACCAAATATTCTGCATCTCTATGTTAAATGAAGTGTTGCAATTGAAAATGAGTACATCACACTATCACATTTTAAATTATTTATTTTTAACAGAAAGGAGGCAATCGCCACTACCAACCAAAGAGGAGTCATTAAGTGATTAAGATTCCTGCCCTAATCCCTGTTAACCTCAAAGATCCTTTCAACTCCACAGGTAAATGCACTTCTTATTCATTGTAAGCACTGCTGTGGATTACATTAAATACTTTTATTCCATCTAGGGAAAGGAGTGCTTGTGATTTAATGCATTTGCTCTTTACATGAACCATTCTGCAGCTCTGGCACCACTGATGGCTGCCTTAAGCGAAGGTATATGACACCTTGACACACATTTTACGCTCCTAGTTTATTAGGAGCCAGAACAGTGTTGTTTCTAGATATACATACATGCCCCAGTTTGGTGAGTGAAAGTAATTTACAGGCTCTTGAATGTTGTGGCTATTAGCCACTGTCCTTACAATTGGTTCTCCTTTGTAATAACAAGTAAAATGCACATCATATGGGTGGCCAGTTTCTCTTAAAAGTTGCTTCTGTAATGGTTATTTACAACTTATCCTTTCTTCATGAATGTAAGTGGTTTAAACATCTGTAGTAGAAACGCACGTGATGTGGCACCAGAAAAAAAAAATAAATGAAAATGGCTGAGGATATTTTGTTTCTCACTTTCTTGTTCCTGTAAGTGTCTGTATTATGTGACTCTCAGTTCAGCTACAGAGCTTCAAACAGAGAAAAATGAGATATGTTACTGAGCCAGGGCTGTTTTCTTATTTTTAGTAAATGAAACAAACAATCCTCAACTTGAATTACCCTGGTTACAGTACTCATCACTGGTCTGTTAATCTGACACAATGAACAACACAGAAAAGCTTTTTGAAATGTTACTTCAGTCTTGTTCACATCTGGTACAGCTGCAGAGTTAAAACCATTTAACTAAACCAGGTTTCATTGCATTTCCCTCACTCTCTCATCACAACTAAATGTGCTGCTCTTCCCACACGAATATCTAAGTGTCTTGAAAGCTGCCCCATTAGGCTGTGTTCAATAACAGCAGCTTAAAATCCACCAAAGTCTTTGTATCTAGCATTTTCAACTAGCTGACTCTACATGGCTTTCTACTGTAAGCAGTAACTTACCCAGAGTGCTGGAGACATACTTCAGAGGCTGTCAGATGCTCCTAACACTCTTCATTAAATAGGCACAAGGACAAAGGGGAAAAAATATTTTCTGCTCTTCCAGCCCTGTTTCTCACAACATGTCTCTGTAGTAGATTCCCCTCAGCTGCAGGTCCTCTGACTTGAGCAGCTGGTCAAACAGAATTCCAGTCAGACTCAGGGATTTAGCACTGCCAGCCCAGGTCCAGCCTCTTTAGAGGATCAATAGAGGACTTTTCTGATTTCTTTGTCTTGAACGTAATACGTATTCTTCATTTAGAGCTTAAGTTTACAAGGTGCTGAGTTTCTTAGATGAGCAAATCACAATGTCTGGGTCCATGCACCAGAGCCCAGACTGGACTAGCACAGGATTTTCAGCCAGTATGGATCATTGCTAGCAGGGAATATATACCAAGTATCTTTGTACTCAGAATAATGAAGTTTAACATGACGCATTTTTTTCCCTTAGGCAGAATCCTCATCCTTGCCTAACTTCTTAACCTTGCTTCTGATGACAGCTTTTCTGACATTCTTTCAAATGTCTGGCACAAATGATTTTCCTTTCATTAACATAGGATTACAGCAGATAATCTTCAGTGAACTGAAGGTGAATTAAAACTTCCCAGTCATAAGATAGGTATATTTTGAAATCCATCTTCCAGTTAGCAGTGATACTGCTATTACAAGAACAGGTGGAGTGGCCTCACTGTATGCTCTCGAACACCATGTTGTCAATGTCATTCTGTTACTGAAACCACTCCCAAACTAAAACTGAGCTGCAATACAGAAATCCCCACGTTTGACAGATGTTGATTAAGCAGGTTTGTATTTGATTTCTTGGTAGCATGCATAATTTCATCTGCCAATTTCATCTGCCAATTTCATCATTGCCTCCACCTGGATCCAAACATGCACTCTATTATACTCAGGGCTAGCCTTTCAGTAACACACAGGCCAGTATTTTAGGCTTAGATGCCTGGAGTTTGTCCAAGATCAGTATTTACGGTCTCATTAAGCTCCTACTAGCTTCAGGTGAAATAGATTCACTCTTACACAACAAAATTAGCTGAAATCATATTTTAATTCCTATTTTGTTCTTTTATCAAATGTTTTACATTTATATTTATCAAAATTATCAAAACTAATTCAGAGTAAAAATAAAACAGTAATTTAAAGTGCTTTATTCAACCTCCCTGGTTCAACTGGCTTGGTTTGCACACTGTGAGCCTTGGACCTTATCTACTTGCTCCCTGCTTGACTGTTTTTGTTACTAAAGCTTCAGTCCCATTCACAGTATAGGTAAGAGCACTAGAGTATCTTACTGTGTTACAGATCTTCAGTAAATCCTGTGAAGATCTTCTTACAAATTGCTTCTTAAGAGCATTTTGTAACAAAATCCTTACAGGATATAGTTTGTTGCCACTCAGAAATTGAAAATCATGCTAAATATTATGTCTGCTTTTTAAATGTACAGTCCTCCATGATGCTATGCATAGTTTTGATGCTAAAAGTTGTTTTCTCAGGAAAGACTCTACCATTTTGTATTTAGTCTAGCTTGCATCAAACCACATTCACAATAGGTGATCAAAACTTTGAAGACAACTGAGTCACCTCAAATATTTGCAAAGAGCGGTTGCATTTCTGATGACTCACTAAGGCATGGTAGAAAAAAAGTCCTATTTTTGTGAGGGAAACTACTGTGGCCACCTAAGCCACTTTTTTTTTTTTTTTTACTCTTCAGCTTAAAGGTGTTTGTACTTTTCCCTTTAAAATTCCAAACAGCTTAGTTCAGAAGAGGAACACACCAGGGACTACCTCAAAAAATACTGTCTTCCACTACGCAGGAAAATGCTCTCTACCCAGTAGTGATAGGCCAATTCTTTCCACTTAAAAAGATATTATCTGCTTATTATTTCTCCAGAAAATTATGTTTTGACTTTAGCTCCAGAAGAATGAAAAGGATTTACAACTATCATTTTTAAGTCAAAACCACTGAAGCATCAAATCATATCAGACTCATAAAAATAAAATACTTTTGTGAGATCAAAAGCTATGCAAATGCTACGTTGCAGCTCAGGTATATCGCATCAGGAGGACCATAAGAGTACAGTCTTCAAATTATAATAAAAAAAGGTTAAGTATATGTATGATTTTTACAACCATGCGTATTCATTAAAAGATTCTTCTTTTTTTTCAGCTGTCTACAGCAGCAGTACAAGAAGTCAGAGCTATTTTGCCTAACAACATTTGTTAAAGATAGTTATGAAGACGCTGGACTGATTTAACCTTTTCAATATCCTATAATTTTGACTAGTTCGCACCCTGCCTGCCCCTACCTCTCAGCCTTGAAGCTGCAATCACAAGTGTTAAGAAATCAATTGAGCCATGGAAGAGCTTTGAAAAGGTCACTATAGTACATTCAGCTGTTGCCTTTTACAGCTTGCATGGGAGCTTAAAACCAAAGACAGTAAGCACAATTCCAGAAGAACGGGTATGCTTAAACTGTGGTTTGGAGGCAGACCAAAATTTATCCTGCCCACGCTCCAAGGTGGTTGGATAGGAGCCAGCTATGACCTGGAAGCTGTACAGATATATCTGCATAGCAGTATGATTCTATGTTTGAACTAACACGCTCCTCTTAGGCACATACGCAACACACAGAAGTGAAACATTTCACTGCATTCTCCATCTATCAGAAAGTCTCAGGCAGTGCAACCTTAGAAAATGTCATCCCCACCAAATACCTTGAGAAGGAGAGGGTGGATTTATAATCAGAATCTTTTCTGCCACCCTCCTCTCCCTCACAGAAAAGTTTTCAGATGCTTCATTAATAATACAGATTCTTCAACAAGGCACCAGATAAATCCAGCCAGCACTGGACCAGTTCATAGAATATCAAAACTTTTCTTCTATTTGATTTTGCATCTCAGCACAAGAGATTATTTCAAAGTAGGGATTATATATTTGAATTCTGACTTCACATAGTAGGCAAGTATGGGCATCAGAGAGAAGGAAGCCTGGGAGGAAAATAATTATTTCACTTAGGATGTTTGAAAGCATAACATTGCCCTTTTCCAAACACTAATATTATAAAACACATTCAAGTGCCCTCTGTTTACAGTATGTCAGGTTTCATTCTTTTTCACAGCTTTAACCAAAATAAAGAATGATCACTCACTTCTGAGCTCTGTATTTACATCAGAGGAGAGATGAACTCTCTAGTCTTGCACACAGGCTGGTTAGAAGACACAACACACAGGACAGAGAATCACAAACTTGTAGATGGAATTTTAAACAGAAGGTTGCATCTTATTATCTTTTACCTTTAATACCAAGCCTTCTCCATCTCAAAGAACCTGGCATTCATTGAGCCAGCTGCAGCATTAAAGCAGCCTAACACCAAGCAGCAACTTTTGAGATTGGCCTTTTCATCCTCCTCTGTCGGATTCTGTTTGCCTCTGACTCTTCTCATCTTCTTCCTGCAGGGAGAAATATGATGCACATGAAGGTAGCGGGAGCAGAGGCTGTAAGATCTCTCCTCCATCCAAGCTAACAGAATCAGTGGTTATTTCAAAGGTTTAATTTTCACCTGTGGGAGTTGTTTCCTTTGAACTTCTCACTTGCTCCGGACAAGTTTAAACAGAAAAGCAAACTCCGCTTTAAGCGTGAAGATTTCAAATTTTTGTGCTTCTTGTTAACTAACACTGGCATTCTGGCAGAGCAAGTAGAAAAATCCACTAAATACCTTATCCCAAAAGGAAAAAGGAAGTCCTTCTGAATTCTAAATTCTAGTGATAATGTACGTTAAATAGTGCTATCACATCAGAAATTCTTGGAAATGCCCTTCAAACACCATTTGGGGGCAGGAAGGGTAAAACGCATGCAGAGAAGATTTCTTACTGCATAGACTGATTTCATTCACATACAATCAATTCTCCCTCTTCCCTGCCTTACACCTCAGCCAAAGGCAGCAAATAGAGTCGGCAAAATCTCTTGGTTTTCACCATCACCAGAAGCAGGATCAATGTTGGTTGCTATTTGATATTCTGAGGAAGTAAGAAGAGGAGGAAATGTCCCAAGCAGCTCAGCCCACCTCTCCACTTAGGATCCTGTGGGTCCACTGACTTCAAAAAACCTCAGCAAACTTACCCTATTTATTGAGTCAAGGGCTATGTTGTCCTACAGTTTGTTATGATGGTAGTAGCTTGTGGAGGCAGAAGAGTGCCAGCAAATCCCATGTGAGTGTATTCGACCGTATTGCAAAATCCTGAACAAACCACTCCAATTTGCATTGAATTACCAAACTGGAACTCTCCTCCTTAATGGCAACAGGTGCTTTGACCTTCCACATTCTGTACACCCTAAGATATAAGTTAATAGCAAAGTATCAGATGCCTGTTCTAATACTCTGACTTCTCTTTGCTTTTCATTCTCTAAGTTTCCAATAATGTGAACACAGCTTAAGTTACTGAGGAATACAGTGCTCTCTATGGTATAAGAAATACGACTGTGACATGAAACTTCTCTTAGGTGCTGTACTGCACATTATCTGCACACTTGAGCAAGAAAGTCCATCAAGATGCTTATTAAGATAGGAAAAGTTCTATATTAAATGACACCCTCTTTCATTTCCATCCTGCTCTCTACTTTCACTATCTAACTTCATGTAACTTATCTAATCATTACTTCTTGGAATAGGAAATTAAGCAAGTTCTTTTACATAGATGGGGGGATAGGTTTTTTTTTTTTCATTTTCTTTACATAATACTTTCACTGAGTCAAGAACTCCTGAACATTCATAATTAAAAGTTATTTTACTTTAAAATTAGATATTAATGATATATATATATGATTTATGCTCTGCAAATTGCATATTCCAGTGGGAGGGACTTCTGTTAAAAGGCACAATAAAGTGAATAGCTGGATAGAAGAAGATCTGTCTGATAGGTGGAACAAGAAATGGATAGACAGCCTGAGGAGCTTTTCAGGTAGAGCTGAAAGTCACAAGTGTGTGTGTGAATTAAAAAGAACAGATCCATTTATCTCTGTCTCTTTACACTTAGGCTGAATGCTAAGAACCATCTGTCAAAACTGCATGTGAGGCAATAAAAAGTGTTTTGTTTATCCGTGAATGAATTAAGAGCTTCGGACAGGATTTCAGCAGAAACACGTTAAGTTGAATCTCACAATCCAGTCTGGAAGTTGTCCTTTCTAAAGAACCCCAAGAGGGCTTTTGATGGATATGCTCAGAGGTGGAGAGGGAAAATATCCAAGATATTTCATAATCAGATCTTTCCTTTCATTATTGTCTTTCTGATTGTCTCTGTTCTCCTTTCAGAGTAGACAGATGTTTCTTAAGTGAGAACAGGCTAACAAGTTACTAGAAACTTCTCAGAACTGTCCCACTAAGGAATGGGTGATCCTGGGAAACAAAGAAGCTGCCAGATTTGAAGCATCTGAGCATCACTGTGGCCATCATCACTGATGGAAAGAGTTTCTTTACATATAAAACCAAGGAATCTATTACTGGAAAGATACAAACATGCTCGCATGTGTGGGAATCCTTCAACAGTCCAGTCAGCCCTCCAAAGAGGCTAAGTTAAATACCACTGCTGATGGTTAGAACCAGAGGAACTGTAAATTATGTGTTACTTGTGCTGTAAATAATGTATGAATTTGGGCAAGTTATTTAATTATATAAGCAAAATATAGTCTACTACTCGACTGTATTTATCTGATATATTCCCTAATCTATATGCTGGGGATTTCTTCAATCAGAGTGACCCAAAATCAGAACGAACATTTAGATAATCCTGAAATCTATAAATAAGCAATTCCTGTGTATCAAAATAAAAGTTTCCAAACCTTCAGAATGGACGTTGGAGGCAAAAGGAAGTCTAGAGGAAATGTGGGCCCACTGCTGAATGAAGAGGGTGCCCTGGTGACTGAATATACAGAGAAGGTGGAGTTACTGAATGCCACCTTTGCCTTGGTCTTTACTTCTAAGGTCAGATCCCAGGAGTCCCAGACTTTCAAGACCGCAGAGGAAGTCTAGAGGAAGGAAGATTTTCCCTCAGTTGAAGAGGATTGCGTCAGAGATCAATGAAGCAATCTGAACATCCACAAGTCCATGGGCCCTGACGGGATGTACCCACGAGTGCTGAGGGAAATGGCAGAGGTCATTGCTAGGCCACTCTCCATAATCTTGGAGAGGTCCTGGAGAACAGGAGAGGTGCCTGAGGACTGGAGGAAAGCAAATGTCACTCCAGTCTTCAAAAAGGGCAGGAAGGAAGACCCAGGTAACTATATACCAGTCAGCTTCACCTCTATCCCTGGAAAGGTGATGGAACAAATTATCCTTGATGCTGTTTCTAGGCATATCAAGGATAAGAGGGTTATCAGGAGCAGTCAGCATGGCTTTACTAAGGGAAAATGATGTTTAACCAACCTGATAACCTTTTATGAGAACATAACCAGGTGGATAGATGACGCTAGACCAGTGGATGTGGTTTATTTCAGCCTCAATAAAGCATTTGACACTGTCTCCCATAGCATCCTCGCAGCTAAACTGAGAAAGTGTGGTCTAGATGATCAGGTAGTGAGATGGATTGTGAACTGCTTGAAGGATAGAAATCGGAGAGTTGTGGTCACTAGGACTGAGTCTAATTGGAGGCCTGTATCTAGTGGAGTCCCTCAAGGGTCAATACTGGGGCTAGTGCTGTTCAATATATTCATAAATGACCCGCAGGAGGGAACAGAGTGCATTGTCAGTAAGTTTGCTGATGACACAAAGATGGGAGGAGTGGCTGAGACACCCAAAGTCTGTGCTGCCATTCAGTGGGACCTTGAGAGGCTGGAGAGCTGGGTGGAGAGAAATATAATGATGTTCAACAAGGGCAAGTGTAGAGTCTTGC
>VWZK01021237.1:100852-138746 GCA_013396935.1 Baryphthengus martii | reverse complement strand
AGAGACCTTAAAGGTCATCTAGTTCCAGCTCCCCTGCGATGAGTCTACCTTCCACTAGACCAGGTTGCTCAAAGTCCCATTCAACCTGGTCTTGAACACTTCCAGGAAGGGGGCATCCACAGCTTCCCTGGGCAACCTGTTCCCGTGTCTCATCACCCTCACAGTGAAGAATTTATTCATTACATCTAATCTAAATCTACCCTCTTCCAGCTTGAAGCCATTATCCCTTGTTCTATCACTACATGCCCTTGTTAAAAAAAAAAAAAAAAAAAAGAAGTCATGAACTGGTTCAATAATCCTTTATAATGTATGTAATCTTTGAAAGTGAAATTGTCTGGAAATATTAAGAAAGGCAGTTGAAGTTATAGGTCCATACTGGGACTGAAGATGTGGTTGAGCTCAGGTTAGTTCAAGAATATTAAAATCCATGGTAACTGGTGTTAAGAGATTCAACTTGTAATCAAGACTTCCTTGTGTATTAGATAGGATGATGTGCAATATTCTACTCTTCTCTCCTTCGAGTGTGCAGGGGTGTGCAGCACATGCAGTGTGTATGAGCAGTTCAAGCAGGATTGATCATTATTCCTCCTTTCATATTAGAGGTGTTTCTGAGCATGCAAGTGAGAAGGAACAACCATCCTGAGAAACATAATTTATGAATTCATGAATTTGAGGAGAGACATAAGATGAGCTTATGGACACTACAGTCCGCTCTCTGTTTTTATATTTTGAGGAGAAGGAGAGGACATTTGGTTGGTTGTTTTATTGCTATCAGTTGCTTTTTCTTAGGCTATCTCAACTCATTAATATGTCAAAGTGTAGTAGTACTGACTGCCAGGGATTAATACAAAGAAAAAAAAGTAGTTTTAAAATTCTGGAGTAAAAAGTTAAGCACCTGAAACAGTGTTATGCAGAATTTTCATTGAGTTCTGAAGATTTTGGCAGTGATATCAGCATCTTGTATGATTTATTTGGTGATTTTTATTTATTTATGTTGTGGTGCTTTTCATTTTTTTGGGAAAAAAAAAGAGGCTCATTTTGTTCCAACTGAGTTTAAGTATCAGGCCTTTGTGACTGTATATGTCTTTGGTTATTAATTAAAAATACATATATTAAACTAAAGTTTTAAACAATAGTCGTACAAAATGATGCCATTTCAGAATATTCTTTTTAAGTACAAGGATATAGAAAAAATGCATTCTAGTTAAGCTTATTTTTCCAACCACTGGCTGTAGGGAAAAAGCCACACTTCCAGTTTATCAGAAGTTAAATCTCTGGTAATAGAAAAGAACACCATTACCAGTATGTTGTTTGAATGGCAATCTTTTCCTCTTTATCCTTTTATAACAGAATGAACTGACACTTTTCCTTTTGTGCCTGAAAGGGCCAAATGTGTTCTGGATGATATCACTTCCTTCTACAGATGGAACTCAGTTCGGTCTCCAGCTCAGCTGTTTGCCTTAATAGCCATTAAGAGGAGAAAAATGTCTGTGCAGACAGCAAGTATTGAAGGAGGATAGTCTTTGTGGATGCTTACATTTTTGAGCTAAACTACCAGAGGTCCATGGTTCAGAAGCAAATTTTTCTGATGCCTAGAGCGTTGAAGAAGTGTAGAGGACTAATGCTTTGGTCCCAAGCTAACAGATACTGTTGCATTTTAAAGAAAAGCAATATAAGATAAAATCAAGTCTTATCCTTGGACTTAGAGAAGGACTAATTAAAGCAGAATACTTGGCAAGGTGCAAATCCAACAAGTAGTCTCCTCCTCCTCCGTGTGTGTGTATGTGTGAATATTTGGGTTTTTTAATACTTTGATTTCTTCCAATTATGATGGATTTTATCCAGCTCAATGAAGAGGATGTCAGATGGTTTTGGCCCTTAGATGTTTAGCTCATAATTCTGTGAAGGCATGTTCTTAAGTATGGTGCTGCTGTCTTCATCTGATGAAAGTATATCAGTAAAATTCCATTTCATCTTGATCTTGTCTCCCACTGCTGCAGCTGTAGTGATGCCTCCACTGTGACAACAGCAGATTGTTGTCTGATTGCTTTCCAGAAAGACTTAAGATTCTGGATCTGTTAGTACTTACTTGCAAAGTACGTACTTTTTCTGTGTAAGTGGTCCAATTAACTACAGTGCCTCAAACAGGGGTTTCAACATAGTTCTAATTGTTCTTTCAATTTATTATCTTCTTTCTCCTTTTCTATTTTTTAAAGTGTTGTTGTCTTTAAACAGAGGAAATTTATTCATTGAGTGAAGTCAGGCTGACACTTTGTGAATTTTCTCTTACAATCTTGGTCCTACTCACTTCCCCGCTGACCTACAATACTGCAGATTCTGAATTTTTGCACAGCAGACAGTGCCAGTGATATGGAGTTACCTGAATTGTCCATGGTGTTTAACTAAAAACAGATGTAATTTGGACCAAAAAAAAAGTCAACAGGAATCTATAAGGAAAAGTTGAGTTTTGTGAAGGATGTTTCCAAAAAATAAAAAGGTAAGAGAACCCGAGGGAAGGAAAAATCCGGCTTCCTTGTTAATGGATTTAAGATTGTTGTAAACTGAGATATGGTATCAGCCATGCAGAAGACAGCATTTTCTTGTAACTGAGCAAATGCAGAAAAAAAATGCAGTCTCTGTGCAAAGAAATTCACAATTTAAGCAGGGAAAAAAGAAACAATAAACATATTCAGACAGGAGACTACCAGAAAATTATACTGGACCATGGTTTGGTCTTGGTCCAGCAGCCTAATAGTTACTGAAATTTTTTTGAGTGCATCATGACAAAGTGAATTGTAAGAACAGGTTAGATCAAGACCCTTAAAGCAGTCCCTGCTAGAATTTAGAGTTCTCTGAAATGCTTTATATGAGCATATCCACTATTTTATATTCATATTTAGTGGTAACTGAAGACGTTCACAATCAGTTAGGAGATTTTTGGTAATTTGGTGACTTCATTGGAAGCTTTTACATACCTGTAGCCACATTTCTTAGTGAACTGGGAGCACCATGTTCACAACTCAAGCAAAATACACATCCTCTTATCCATGTGCTTCTGCGTGAATTGAGGCATAAGCTGCTTCCTTAGCAACTTACTAAAAACATGGCATTTTAAATGGCTCAAGAGCTGTCATCTACCTGGATCCTAGAAATGGTGTTTGATGAGAATATACAGCTATCTGGAGCGATTTTCTGTGTGTGTTTAGGGTTCCATATTTTAATACGGAACCATGATCACTGTATGTTGTATACCAAAGTTGGGTTTAATAATTTTTAAGTTCATATGATTAATTTTAAATTGAAACCCTATAACTTGCTTCATGATTTAAAAACCCGAAATGAAAATGGCAACCAAAACCGAACAGCCAATAATATTTTACTTTGAAAGGTTTAGATTTCCCCATACACTTTGCATTTGTTCTCTTTGCATGGATATCTTTTTTAATTAAAGCACTACTTATTTGTAGACTGCAACCTATACTGATTAGAGAGAGTCAAGTTTTTTTTTGGAGTGAACAGTTTAGGTTTGTGTTGCTGTAAAACTTATCCCCAGGGTCAACTTGTTTTCAAATCTTTATTGTATCATCATTTTAAATAAGTAGGTTGATGTTTTGTTTTTAAAAATCACTAGGATTATCCTCCTATCCAACTGCTTATTCAAAGCAGTCGAGCAGCTGTTGGGGCGTCAGAGGTACTGCATTGTATCTGTTGATCATCTTGTTGCTTTTTTCTCTGAAATAAGTTTATTGATTTATTTGGCTTGAAAAGAACAGAAGTGTATAAGGATATGTTAAAGCTACTCAAATGCATCAGCTGTTGAATAGCAAATGTGCAAACTGTTGTCCAGCAGTAGTGGTTCCAGGTGAGGTTGAGTGGTGGCACACCTCAGTTACCTGCTGTGTCTCAGGGGATCATTTGCTTTTCTACCGAGTGGGGCGTTTGGCACTGACTCTTTCTTGGATATCCTTTTGTTTATGTACTAGCTTCATTATCTTATCTCCACAGATTTTAGGACCTATCGATGTAAAATGTACTGCACTGATAAAGCTCTGAAGAGCAAAGAAGAATGAAAGAGAAAGTGGCAGGGGGGGAGCGGGAGGAGGAAGCAGAGGTCTCGAAAACTGAAGAGCATCTTCATACAAATCTACTCTAAATTGTCTTTTTGCCTGGGGGAAAAAAACCAACCAAACAAAACCCTCTCCCTTCAATACATTCTGGATGTTTCTGAAGGACAAAACTGTAGCATTTGGTGTGAAGAAAGTGGCAGGAGCGATGTTGCTGCCCTTGGGTGGGTCAGTAAGAGCCCAGGCAGCCCTTCTGCAAGCAGTTGTATCCTCTCCATTGCTTGCCTGCTCCTTGCTAATGCATTTCAACCTCACCTGAAATTCGCCTGCTAGAGCTAAAGTCTCTTCCTGCTTTTGCCATTCTTCCTGATTAATGAGAGTCATTACTCCCTGTCCTCTCTAATATCTCCTTTGTATATTTGTAAGACCGTCACTTCTCTCTTCTCTTTCCTTTCCCAGGGCCAGTCAGGTCCCAGCTCTTTTAATCTTTCCTTACAGGTCAGGTTCTGTTTTCTTTTGAAGTCTCTCATTTTTATACCTCACATTTTTTTTTAAAAAAAAAAAAACAAAAACCAAAAAACAACACTGGTTTAAAATTTTAAGAAATCATTATGCTTTTGGTAGCACATAGAGAACAGCCTTTCAAAGTAACCCCTTTTCATTCAGAGTTATGAAAACCTTTACCCATATTGCTCCTCTAAAATACTTCAATTTTTACTACCATATCCTGGGGAAATTTATCAAAGATTTATCCATTAGATCACTTGACAACAACTCCAGCTCTGTGTACTCCCAGGTGCTTCATTAGAAGTGGGGAGAATAGTTATGTTTGTGGTCTTGCTACATGTCTGGGTCTGTCAGTACTCAAGTGAAGGTTATTGCCAATCCAGACCAGAGTGTGCCATTTAAGTAGCAAATCATTTGGAATATGTGTCTATATGGCCAAAAGGCATGGCAGAACTTACTTCATAATTTGTTTTAAGCCTTGCCTCTTGTGAGGGCTGAGAAATCACACTAAACTCCAGGAAAATTTGTGGAAGTTGGCTTCAGTATTAAAATATAATACATGTGTGTATTTCTTGCATTTTAAAACACTCTTTCAGAAAAGAGAGCATCGTGAAAACTAGATCAATAAGAGAAAATTCAATATTGAATTTGTCATGTGCTGTCCTGAAATCCATTTCTTTGGAAAAAACGATAGCTTTTCTTGATCATACAAGTTTATTTTTCTCAAGTGAAACCTCTTCACCTAAGAATTAAAAAAAAACCAAACCCAACAAAAGAAAAGATTCCGTGTTTCATTTGAAGGGTTAGTGCTATTGTGTATTTCTGAATAGCATTAACATGTAAGTTTTACAAATGGCATTATGCACTTTTTCCACCTGAGCAGTTCATCTATTTGAGTGGCCATTATCTCTGGAGAAACACTTAAGTGGTGGGTACCATGTGCTGGAGAGTTTCTCAATATTTGCTGCGTTCTGGTTAGGCAAAGGCCAATTCTGTGTTACTGTTTCAGTTTAGGGGTTTTATCTTCCATTCTTTCAGTTTCTTTGTTATACAGTCATAGTCCAGTCTTAGGCTAGTGTCAGCTGTGCTGAAACCAGCAAGCTTTAACAATAATAAACACATATGGTGTTGGAATTTCCTTTGCCTCTTAAGAAAGCTCATTCAGAACATCACTTAATGGCGCAAAGTGTGTGAGCAGAAAGTGCAGCAAGAGAACAAGTCACCTGGAGTTGTGTTTGAATGAGCTTGAGGACTTCAGGAGTGAACGAAGTAGAGGTGTGTTGTGTTTCTTTTTTATTTGTTTGTTTCTCTCATTTATTTATTTATATTTAAATTAAAGTGAGTGAAGGACTGCTGCTGTATTTAAACAAAGAAAGAAGGATGTGAGGGATGTGCTTAAGTTGTACATTTTTGTGCGTTAGTAGTTAAATCTATGCCAACTTATTTAAGGACAGAATTTTTTTTTTTTTTGCATGCAGAATAATATTCATTCTGTGTATGGTGTGGGAGATGCCAGCAGTGTTCCTCTAATATTTATTCAGTGTGTGGCAAGAAGTAACCATTGGGTTTCTGAGCCTGTGGATATTTGCCTCAGTGGTAAATCAGAGAACTCGTACCAGAACTGAACGCACATTTCTCTCTGCACAGATAACTTTATGGGACAGAACTGTACGTTTCATGCCATCAAAGATATTCATACTCAAAAGTAACTATACAAACACATGTTCCCAAGACATAAACTGCAGGAATCTATAAAAGTAAATACAGTTTCTAGTCATTGTTTTCTTCTTCTGTAAACAGCATTTGATATCTTGCGAGTTAAAAAGGGTGGAAGCATCAACTTCTTGGAGTAATATTGTTTTCTTTTGGCTATAAATCTGGGAACGAAATGATTAAATAGACTGGAGAAGAGGGAGAGAACTCAAATAAAAAGGCACTTACATTTATTGCATTTTGCAGGGTTGTTTTCGGGAACAACGTATGTCTCCTGAGACTTTGTTTCTTATCCATTTTATAGAGCTCTGGCCTCTTAACAGCACAGCTTTAATGACTTGTTCTTGGGGTTCTGAGTTGGTATCAGCGCTTGCCATGAAAACAAGCCTGTTACAAAGAGGTCAGGTTTCACGAGACAGCAATAGACTTGTAAAAACAGATTTTACTGGAACAAATAAAGTCAGAATTAAGAAGAAACCAGAGATTTGTGTAAAAAAACAAGATACAGAAGGAGCAAGTATTGAACTAAACTGATAAACGATGTATAAATTTAGATGAGAGGTAAGCGGGGATTTTTCATTTCTAAAACCACATTTAATGACATTGAGTTTTTCTGAAGATTTTGTGCAGTTCTCCATAGTTCTGACTTTGGCAACCTTTAAAGACTAATTTTCTGAGGAAATTCATTGTTCTACTCGGGTGGAAAAATGGGTTTTAAATACCAGCTTTGATTAGCAACTTACATTGGATTTTCTAAATAGTATAGTTGAATCTCTTCTTGCTATCGTGATGACATTTAGAGTTCTGTGAAATAGTTTTCCTCAGTTTCTTTTGTATTTCTTGAGTCTCACTTCTGTCATTAATCTTCAACTGTAATGTATCAGATGCGTGAAAACAAATCATCCTTTTGATATACATAAATGAAAATTGAATGAAGGTGTTTCTGTTTCACACTGTCCCTTTAAATAGTCATACCAATGTTAGAAAATTCTAGGTGTGATTTTATAGTTCCTCTCGAGATGAAACTCTTGAAGGTGTGAAGGTATATAAGATCTTTGCTTCGATAAGACTATAACTATCCTTCTGTCTTGTTAAAATAGTCCTTTCTTATGCCACTGCCTATGTGGTGCAGCTGTGCTACGTGATGGCTCTGAAATTCTTATGTTGATTTGTGGTGTTCTTATCAGTGCCTTTGTTACGTCCTAGAGATTTTATTTTGAAAGCTCAGCATACTCGCCTAGTTTGCTGCATCATACTTTCAGTAGATAAATGATGTCAAACACTACCTTTTCTGTTAGAAAATCTGTTAAGAACAGCACTAGGGAAATATTCTGACTCCAGGTGAAGACGTTATCTGTGTGGGGAGGAATTAGAATGGAGGAGGAGGGAAGGGAGGAAGTAAGCCAAGCCTGAATCCTTATTGCCTGGTGGAGGAAAGCTATAGGAGAGTCGAACCTCATCAAAATCAGCAGAAAGCAAATCCAGCAAGTTTGGAGTTATGAGAGCAACCCGGTATATGTGCAGGTTATTTGACTTGCACTGAGTCTCTCTGTTCTGTGAAACTGAACTTCTGTAGGTAGGCAAAGAACTATTCGGTCTTTTTCTTCTGATGATTCCTTGGCAATCAAAAAAACCCTCTGTTCAGGGAGAGAACTGTTTTTGTGTCTCACCCTAATAGGTTTTAAATATAAGACTTCTAACATCTTTATGCAAGTGGTGTGTATTGTTTGTTCTTGAACCTCATACTGCTCAAAAGTGAAAGACAACAGAATGGAACCTAGGGAATTGGGTGAAAATCTGCTGGTCAAAGAGGCTAATTCTGTCTGTGGTGAAGGTGGATAGGAACCAGACTGCAGAGTGTGCTGGGGCTGTGGGAGCATGCTGCCCAAAGCATGGGACTGGTTGTAAAAACGGGTATCAGGAATATCTCTATTTGCGTCATGGTGTTGTCCGACAAAGTGCGGATTCATTGCCAGGTGTACACACACCAAAAATCACACACTCAGGAGAGACATTGTTGTTTATTCCCGAGTTGCGGAAGCCGGGGTGCTCGGTGGGTTTCCACAAATCAAGCACACCATAAAGAAACTGCTCCTGCTACATTTATACATGTAGTTAGACACCCTTCTCACTATGATTGGTTAGTAATTAACAATAATATTGCTAAAATGAAGCTAATTCATTCAGGACAGTGATAATCATTATTTTAAGCAAAAGTAACGAAAAGAATATAACCTCTCAGCATAGGTCCACATTTTCCCAGGATGTTTTCTTCTTCAAGGATGTCTGGCTCAGTTCTCAGGGTTTCACAGGTGTCTAATTAATCATTTGTATAACTTCAAGGATGCTCCTCTTGCTTCAAACATCCTGCTTATCTAACGGCCTAATTAAGTCTGTTAGCACTATTTCACAAACTTTAACTCTTTCTGTGTTTGCATTCCTCTTTGGTGGTGTGGATAACAATGAGACTCTGAATCTGAAGTGCCAGACCTGATTTCCAGCAGCCACAGTGTTTGCATCCTGTGGCTGCAACTGCTTTCAGGTGATTTTGCTGTACAAGGTGGTTTGGTCGTCTTGTTAATCACAATCTTTGGGAGGTCTGTTCACAAAGCTGCAACACTTTCTGCTGGTATGATGCGGAGTGCTCATTCCTGCAGTGATGATGAAACTACAGGAATGCAGTACAAAGAACAGACTTATTCTAACTTAAGAAGTTAAATAGGTGTAATAGGAATCTTGAAGTTATGTAGGTCAGCCCATGTTAGGAGTTAATTTGTTCATGTATCTTAGTATTAAAATGATGGGCTGGAGAAGCATTCATTAGAATGCTTGGTGTGCATCGGTACTCTGTGTCCTCCATGCAGAAGGACATTATTGAGAACATGTTAAGTAGGGTGAAATACTATTTAAATTAATAAACAAGTAAAATGGAGGAATTCTTTCAACACAAAACTTGAATATTAAAGAGATGGGTAGCTTACTAATATTGGTTTATCTACAGAAACTATGTTTCTGTATAATTTATACAAGAGTAGACATTTTTTAAATTTGATTTTTTTATTTAGAAACAAATCAGTATAAATGAGTTTATGCAGAGATTGTTCCACCTGCAGTTAGAGGGAGTAGAAATGTGTGTGAAATTATTTGTGTTGAAACTTATCCAAAAGGAGTTGCCTCTGAAAAGTTGTTCTTTCTGTTAATTATGTTGTAAGTAAGCAACTAATTGTTTTAAATAAACAACTAATTAGAGCTTTTTGTAATCCTTTCCCTTTGGCTTTTTTTCTGAGCCAAGGTGTCTGTCATCTGGAAGGTATTTATTGATCAACCACTTCTGTTGACTCATATTTATGAACTCCTTAAGTTGTAAATGCTCAAAATTATACTGATGCTCTGTACATCTGCTTGGTGACTGCTCACACTATTGGGATGAAAGTGTTCTTACGTGATTAAACTCATTTTGAGATCTGTTTTTGTTTTCATTTATCTTTCTCATCAAACATGAACTTGTACAACTTTGCAAATGCTTTTACTAAAGTGAGTATTATTAAAGTACTAAAATATGACTGTTGGGAAACAAATGTTTTGGAAATTTTTTATTGCAGTCAGTTGTAGTGGAGCGAGTCCCAGATTCATTGAATTGACATGAACTTCATTAGTTTAATAATTTATATGCTTTCCAGCTGCATGCCAGTTAATTTGTTTGCTTAATTCTATTTGGGAGTGTCATTTTCATTTCTATTGAAACATTTTTTTACTGAATTAGGTTAAAGCAAAGCTATTTTAAGTAATCCTTCAACCAAGGAAACCATACTGTTGAGCAAAGTTGAAAGGGTAATTAGACCTGTCTTTCTTTGCATATGGATGAGTACCTAAAGTATTTCTGGGTATTTTTCCGAGTTGATCTGTGATCTGGAGTTTGGTTTAGCTGGGGATTTTTCCTCGCTTTAGTCCTTTGAATTCAATTTTCTCTTATTTCTAGCCATTTCTGCATTTGAAGTCCAGCCGCTTTCAACTGAGGTCCCAGAAGGTGGAGTAGCCCGATTTGCATGTAAAATAACAGCAAACCCTCCTGCTACTGTGACATGGGAAGTGAATCGAACAACTTTACCTTTAGTCATGGACAGGTATGTAGAGTTACACATCTTAGAGTGTCATTTATTTTCTGTCATAACTTCGTGCCTGCTACACGAAGAAAATCTGAATACTTGCAATGCATAAAAAAGGTTCTATGTGTATAGTATGTCGACTGTTAGGATACCTAGTAATAATTATACTGTTAATGAATCTTAAATAGCTGATACAAGCGCAGACCAGAATATCCTACTATTGTCTAGCAGTAATGGTTGACCTATGAGTTGTTATTGGTGAATTTTTTATGCAAGTCATCCTCAGAAATGGGAAATGCTATAGCTACAGAATAGGTGGAATTTGGCTGTGGGGGTAGTTTGAACTAGTGGGATTGCTTTCACAGAAGAATTGATGCTGAACCTGTTTTTCTTTAGAGGGCAAATAAAGAGTTAGATATACAGAAAACTGAGTTAAAACACTTCATGCTAGGGAAGTTCTGCACAGGGAGATTTCTTTTGAATAGATTAACTTGAAGCATATACAGCCTACTCCCTGCTAGATTCTTTCTGTGTCCAGATTGTATTCATTGAACCTACTTCCATCCTTCTTGACATGTAACTTTTGTTGAACATGTCTAAGATACCTAGCGTGCAAAGGAAGGTAAAAAGAGAAACATAAAAATTGAAAGCATAGGTGGGTTTCTGGGAACCAAGTATCAGTTATGTCAGTATATTAGAAATTGCTGCCAAAAATCATCCAACCTCAATAATATGAGTATAGTAGATGGCTAAAGAAGGTTGAGATAGTTGGTTCTGAGGGTGAGAAAGATCTGCTTGTTGAGAGTAAATTCCTTTGCTCTCTTTGTGGTGGTGGGGGAAATCTCACCAGTAGTTCAGAAATGTGGGAAGGTGAGTCATGTATAGAAAATGTTGTTGAGTCTCCAGCCTGCTGTTCCCAGGTCAGTATAGCAAGGGTTGTTTGTAAATCAAGTAGTTAATTCCAAGATGCTATTCTCTGGCTGAACATTTATCTAAATTATTTTTTTGTTGTTGTTATTTCTGTGGCAGGATAACTGTTCTACCTACAGGAGTTCTTCAAATCTATGGTGTTGAACAGAAGGATGCTGGGAATTATCGATGTGTTGCCACAACAATAGCCAATAGACGTAAAAGCACTGAGGCAGTCCTGAGTGTTACTCCAGGTACTCACCATGGGAGATTTTTTCCAATGACACTATATTCTTTTTTTATGTTAAAGCAAAACCACCTACATGTGCTGAAGAGCTGTAACTGTCCTCTGAATCACTTGCCCAAATAATAATTTTGCTTGCTTTCATCTTGTGGTTAAAATATTGTTCAGTGTAAGTTTCCACAGGTACTGAAATCAGGCTTTGGTGTAAATTTAATTTTAAGCATCATTAAAAAGCAGTCATGTTTTATTCCATATTTAATTGAGTTTTGTTTAATTGTTCTCACTTTCTTTGTTTTTCTTAAAAAAAAAATTGCCCTTCAAAGCCTCAGATGTGAAGCCTTTTCACAAGCCATCTATAATAGCTGGTCCTCAAAACATTACGGCATCTCTTCATCAAACTGTCATACTGGAGTGTGTAGCCACAGGGAATCCAAAGCCAATCATCTCATGGAGCCGGTTAGGTAGGTCTAAAAATTACAGCATACTACGACCTTCAGCCTGTGGAGAGGAAGTGAAACTGGACAGAAAGGATTTCAGCAATTAGGTTTCTGTTCTGGGGCTTCATGTAGTCAGTCACGATTAGTAGTTTAGAGTAGGATAAGTGAAGCACTTTTAGTTGCTTTACTTCCATACTGCTGTTAAATGCCCTGAGGTTTTTTGGGGCTTTGGACTCCTCGCTTCTGCTGTCAATTCCACGCTTCCCCCAGAGCAGGGTGGGAAAGTGCTGGATAGGGTGGTGACCTCCAGGGATCTGTGACTCCGAGTAGAATCAATGGTGAGTTAGAGTGGGTGGGAGTGGTTGCATCCTATGAGACAATCCTATAAATATTTCTCCCCCTGTTCCTCTTAGAAGCACTATGTGAAGGAGATTTGGTCCTTCTGTTAATGGGCCATTTGGACTATGGATAGGTATAGTCAAATCCCAAGTAGTCTGCCTGGAAGGGGAGAAGAGAAGGAATGCAATAAGAATAACAACATTCATCAGTACATCACATTTTTCCATGAAAAATACCTCTGTTGTGTTTTTTTTTCTTTTTCTTTTTTTGTTTTTTTGGTGGTATGTACCTTTAGAAGTGTATCATGAAAAGTTTTCCTACATATTTATTTCTAAAAGTGGGAGAAATAAACATACCTTTTGTGGTTGATTCAGTGGCTCTTATAGACAAACAAGTAAGAAAAAAGTTACCTAACAGTTATAGAGCACTTGCTGTGAAAATACAAGAAGATGTGTGATAATGAAATACACTCATTTTATCCTCATTGTGATTCAGAAGGAGGTAGATGATCCCTGTTTGTAAAGACGATGTGGATGTTGTTAGTGGTTGTTAGTGATGAACAGAGTCGTGATGCAAAGCAACTGGGGAGACTGACTGGGGAAATGGCATTAGTGGTTTAGCTGTGATGGTGAATTTCAGGTGTAAACCACTTAGCAAGTGGGTGAGACCCAACCATCTGAATGGTCAGGTAACTAGAGTGAGGAGCAAAGTGAATGTAAAATGGAAATCTTTGAAAGCTCACCTGTGCTTTCCCTTTGCATCTTTTGACTTTTAAACTCTAATCTATGCCATTGCTGCCTAGGCAACCATATTGAGATAAGTCGTTTAGATACATTGAACAGCCTTGTAACTGCACTTCTCCCACTCTCTCAAACAGACCATAAGTCCATTGACGTCTTCAATACCCGTGTCCTTGGAAATGGGAACCTCATGATCTCTGACGTGAAGGTGCAGCACGCAGGTGTCTATGTCTGTCGAGCCACTATTCCAGGCACACGAAACTTCACGGTAGCAATGGCAACTCTCACTGTGCTGGGTGAGCCTGCTTTGACTTCCACAGTGTGTTTTAATATCTTGTGTCTGTCTTGAGCTATGCTACGTACTGGGCTGGATTTTTATCCCAAACATAGTGCGCCAAGGGCTGTAGGGAGATTGCAGAGATGAAACGGATCACAGCACTGTGGCTGCCTCCTTCTGTCTGTTGACTTAGATGAGAAGTGTCAGATACTCAGTGTTTGAATTATAAACTAGCAGTTCATTTGCACTTGGAGATACCCAGGTGCAGTGTTTGCTCTGGGAAGGCAGGCTTGTGACACAGAAAAGAATCCTGTAACAAAGAAGAAATAAGTAATATCCTATGTATCCTTTGTGGGCAGTATGTCATAGACTGGAGTTTGATTTGCTTGTTTTCATAAATGTATGAACAAAAATGTGTAGAAATGTTGCTTTCTGTGCCGATAGTATGTATTTTAAACAAATGTGCTTTGTTTACATGGAATGTTCTTTCTGCATGAGTATACATGTATTTGAGTGGCTTGAGGAGAGATGTTTGTGTGTGAAAAATTCATTATTATTCCGACTGTCCTTGCATTTGTGGGGCCCTGAATTTTATTTATTTATTTATTGCTTTTTACTTACCTGTAGCTCCACCTTCATTTGTGGAATGGCCAGAAAGTTTAACAAGGCCTAGAGCTGGTACTGCCCGTTTTGCTTGTCAGGCAGAAGGAAATCCTGCCCCTAAGATTTCATGGTTAAAGAATGGAAGGAGAATACACTCCAATGGTAGAATAAAAATGTACAACAGGTAAGATTACAATTGCTGTGTAAGAGCTATGCTAGTGATGTGCTACCAAAGGATGAAATCCAGTAACTAAATATAGCCAAGCAAGATATAATTCAAGTAAACATTAAATTGGACATGAAATGTAGTTATTTACTTGGCAGAAAGAATGCAGATTAGTCAGTACCTAAAATCCTCATCAAAGTTTTTGTGATCACTGCCTTACCTGGGGGGGAAACTGGAGAGTTTTACCACAGAGTTGCTCTAGGTTTACATTAGTGTAGCAGAGACCAGAATCTTGCTAGTTGTTTGAGGCTCCATTTCACTACTTCTGTGGAGTAAGCAGCTCGTATTGCAGAGTCGGTTAAGAAATAACAACCCTAAAGGTCTGCTTTTTGCAGGCAGGGAATTGATTTGCAGGTTTGTCTTCCCTGTGCCTGGCTTTACAGGCATAAGCATAAACATGGCAGGTTTTGAGAAACATTTCAAGTTGCTGAATTTCACAGCTGCACGTCCATTTCTAATAGAAGCATTTGTGGCGTGTAAGTCAATTATACTGAACTCATGAAGAAGAGACAAACATAACTGTTGTTGCATTATGTACAGCTAAGTTTATCCAAGATATGAGCTTTTTTTCTCCCTTTTTCTTCCTTTTGGATTCAGTAAATTGGTGATTAACCAGATCATTCCTGAAGACGATGCCATTTATCAATGCATGGCTGAGAATAGCCAGGGATCTATTCTCTCCAGGGCCAGGCTTACTGTAGTTATGTCAGAAGACAGACCCAGTGCACCTTACAATGTCCATGCTGAAACGATGTCAAGCTCAGCGATCCTGCTAGCATGGGAAAGGCCGCTGTATAATTCAGACAAAGTGATTGCGTACTCTGTGCATTACATGAAAGCAGAAGGTAAGCAGCTTGATTTAAATACTATTTAACTACTCTTACGTGGAAAGAATTTGAACGTCCTTGCAAAGACTGTCAAATTGGAATGGTTCATAAGCAGGGCTGCATCAGATCAGGGCAGCATATAAATGCGTATTGTAATCGACAGGCATGCTTGGGGAGAAATGCTTTTGCCACATCCTCTCATTTGTGGGACTGACTGTTCTTCCAGCTCACCCTTGTCTGACTGCTCCAGTGAGCAGATTTTGAAGTTAGGAATGAAAGATAAAACCTGGGGTCTCTGTACTGTTGTCTGGGTTTCCTTCTGTCTTGAGCAGGAGCTTCTGCCTATTCTCTTCTGTGTGTGTACTTGGCAGGGAAGGGCAGAGCATACAACAGAATCCTGGAGGCTTACAGAGTTAACTTTTCACCAGGGATAGGTCTTTTGTGTAGATCCTCAAATTCTTGTGACTTTACTGGCTTTCATATATGGAGTAGAATAATTGGTACTTTATTGGCTTAACTATCTTCTCTTAGAATATTGGTTGAATGGCGAAATCCGCTTTCCTTTTACCTCTTGCTCTCCCATAGTAAGAAAAGTCTACTCACACTCTAAAATACGCTAAAATAGCCATGAATGGTTTATCCTTCTCTCTGAAATGATATATAAATTCCTATATAAAAGGGAATGGATAGTTGGAATTAAAATAAGTAACTATACATTTTAAAATCTCTTAGTATTATATAACTGCTTTAAGCTAAGGTAATCCTTAAGGTGATAGAAACCAGGCATATTTCATAAGCAGGAGAAGTGATTGCCAAATGACTTGAAAATTTGTTAGGTGCATGGCTTAAACTAAGCTGCAATGCAGCTCTGTTTTCTAAGAGTGATTTCTTTTTCCTTTTCTATTCAGTAAGTGGTTTATTCAAGGACAGGACTGCAGATGCTCAGCTCTGTGTGGAATACCAGTCTGCCATCTGCTAAGCAGAGGACAGGAAGGACAGCTTAATTACTCTAATACTGATGCAGGAATAGCTGCCTTTGCTTTTGCAAGGGGGATATTTCAGGACACAAGAGAATTTTGTCGGAAGGAAGGAAGGAAAGAGTTTTAAAAGATAATGAGAACAAGAGGTGTGGGAAATTACCCTCTACACTTTCAGTCACTGAGATATTGTGCTCACAACTCCCTCTTAAAGCTAATATGAATAAAGTCACACTAGATAAGTTATCTGGGTAATTGTGTGTCCAGTGCCTGTGTAGAGAGCAGAGACCCGGTAACTTCAAAGAAAACTGGAAAACTGTCCTTAGGAAAGTGTGTATTTGTGCAGGAAATACTTTTGCACAGTAGTGAAACGAGGTATCTTCTGAAATGTGTCTTCTGCAAAATCACTTTACAATCCCTGCTTTATTTGCTTGCTATGTTAAGAGGAGTAAGTACAGTGGTGGGAATCAAAACATCGTTGATTTGTATGCATTTTTCCTTTGGTAACGTGATTGGGTAGCACCAGAAGATCTATATCAGGATGCAAAACCACTTTTGTCTCATTTCATAGGAAAAATGTTGAGCGTCAGAGGTTAGTGGACTTCACTTCTGTAAAAATAATTGCTTTCTAAGTGATAGTCTGTAAACCTTTCTGAGAATGATGCCTTCCAGAGGCATTATTAAACCTAGACAATGTCTTTGTGAGAAAGTATCGCATCAGCCATCTCTCTGATGTAAATTTAGAAGCAACTATATTTAAATAAATGAAAACTAAATATTAAGGAAAATCTTTTGATGACATTTACACAATAACAGGCCATAGAGGTGCTAACATAAACTGTTGACATTGTCAACATCTTATTTATCAGTAAGAATTCTGGATAATTATGTAATAATGTAAATAGTTTGTATAAATGTATTGTTTTCACTATTCCCTTCAGCCTCTCTTCCCCCCGTCTGCCCTTACACCCTATTTCAGACCCTAATGAAGATTAAAAACTACCTCAGATCTATCGCACTTAACTAGAGTCTATCTTATTGCTTAAAGCTTCTCGTGTAACTTTTTACTTTATACATTTATGTTCCTATATTGCTCTCTTGTTTTAGTTAGGAACCATATTTATCAGTGCGAGTGAAGAACATTTTATTGCAAAAGCAAAACAGTGCTTGCTAACTCTCCTAAGTTTTACTGATGCTTATGGTTCCATGAACTTCAAACAGAAAGGAAACTGGCCAATAGTCCAATCATATTAAGTTTTGTAGTTGTTTTGTTTTTTTTTTTAAATAGACTTCACAATGTGGTACGTGTTTGAATACAAAAGACATCATCACTCATCCTTTACTTTCACAGCTTGAGTATTCTATTTCACTGTAAAAAGGTTCAGGTGTCTTTTTTTTTTTTTTTAATGTTTTAATCAAGTTAGTTGGAAGAAACTAACAGGTGGTTTTCTTGTGGTTTTTTTTTTGTGGTTTTGTTTCTTTAAGCAGAATATTTTACATTCAAATCAGGGTCATAGTAGCAGGAGGAATAAGGGTCTGATGAGCATGCATGTTGGAGTGTGTTAATTCCTTGTTAGTGATTTAGAAAAGGCACAAAGGGAACACTGATTGTGGTGGAAGGCAAGCCTTGTTCTCTATTATGGCTGTTTCATTAGGGCCTCTGCATGAGGCCTAGCAATCCATTCAATGAGAGAACAAGTCCTTTTAATTTGAGCTCAAGGATCTTGTTTAGCAGGTCAGAAATCGTGCCTTGCAATTCCTAATTAACAAGCCATTAACTACTCTGTTGTGAAATGCTCGTAATCTTGTCTAATTAAAATGCTATCAAGTTAATTCATAAATGTGGGAAAACTTAATGGTGGAATTTGCCTTTCGTTTTGTTTATAAATTCAGTTGTGAAGAGGAGGAGCTGGCTCTTACAGAGTTTTGATTAAGTTGACGTGCACTTGGTGTGAATTGTTCGTTAACACAGCGCCTTTCACCACACCTATTCCACTTTATAGCCTTCCTCTATAGGAATAAAGCCCAACAAAGACAAGGACTGCTGCATGCATTGCTATGCATATTTTAATGTGAATTGTGGAGATTTTTTTTATTTTTTTTATTTTTTTTAACAACTCACTAAGGAGCCAAACATTTTTGAAGCTCATTCTGGTCCATTCTTATTGGCCTTCCTCCAAATTAAAGAAAAAAACGTGTCAATCAAACGTAATAGAATTTGCAGGGCTAAAAGGAGATCCCTTTGATGAATAAATTCTTTCTGTTTGTTTCTTTTCTGGAGGGGGGGTGTTTGTTTTGTTTTTGATAGAGTGGAGCCCTCGCATTCCTTACAGTCTGCTATAGAAAGGCTCCATAAGGAGATTTTGAAAAAAACCTCCCTGACTCTAAACAAATAGATTTAGAAGCTTGGTATGAATGATAAGGCTATTAGAGCTTGTCTGTTGTGTTACTGTACATTGGGCACAGTTTGTTGTGACTAATTCTAAATGGGGTTTAGAATTGCATTCAGCATCCCTTATTCAGGAAACTCCTGAAACACCATAATTTACACCACAGCAAGACACAGTTACTTCTGTGCATAAAAGGGCTTTTACTTCGTAGGGTTGAAAAAAATAGAGGTAGACTGGAATAGAATATGAAATAATTTTGTATCATCTTAAAGCCAAGATGCTGTGATGTTTAGGGATTGCCAGGAATTTTTGTTTGTCTAACCCTTGTTTTATGCCAGGTTTAAATAATGAGGAGTACCAAGTGGTCATTGGAAACGATACAACCCATTACATTATTGATGACTTGGAACCAGCCAGCAACTACACCTTCTATATTGTAGCTTATATGCCTCTGGGAGCCAGTCAGATGTCAGACCACGTGACTCAGCACACCCTTGAAGATGGTAAGACAAATACCACTGATCTAAGTGAACATTTTTATTTGCATTGAACAGAAATGTGCAATCCAGTGCCAACAGCTCTTGAGGATCCCAAATTCCCATTGACATTGGTGAGACTTCTGGATATACGCAGTGTATGACTGAGCCAGCTAATAGAAGGAGCGAGAATAAAATAACATCCTGACAGGCAATATTGTATATTACACAGTGTCTTTTTCTACACTGAAAAACATTGCATTAAATCACGTAAAAAAAATATTCTAGATCTTTAAGAACTCCCTCAGTGTTCAGAATTTGATGATGGCCTAGGATTTAGCCTCTGTGACTCTCTCTTGGGCATGTGAAACATAAATCAAAATACACACCCACTGCATCTTTTGATATTTTGTAGGAAAAAATGGAGTAAAATTTGCTATACCACCACCAACAAAAAAATTCTTTTGTTTGTTTTGTCTGTGCTTATTGGTAGAATCAGAATTTCCTGAAAGACCTTACTGACTGACTTCTGTGCAGTGATTTGACTAATCTGAACATCATGGCAACAATGAACTGTTTAGTACACTTCATTAGAACTGATTAACAAATGCTGACAGGGTTAAGCTTTGGCAGCGTGGAACATGGCCAGTTTGAGTTGTCTGCTTGTCTCTTTGCTGAGTGTTACTACCCTCATTACATAGCTGGCAGAAGAAACCATGTGCTGGGTCTTCAACAGTACAGGTTGTTGACTGGGCTCTCAGTTTAAACTGCTGCATCTAACCTTGACAAGTCAGTTTGTCAGAATTGTAAGGTGCTGATTGCTTATGATTACTGCTGGCAGCAATAAGAGAAGAAAATGTTGAGGGTCTTACAGAAAGGAGCTTGCTGAAGCTATACTGCACGGAGAAGGTGAGAAGTATGAGCAGTATCAAGTTATCCTTAAAATAAACAAGAATCTACAAAACCTCTTGGATTATTTACTCTTGCATTACTGGCACATCATCATAGACCAACATGTCAGAAGAGAATTTTCATTCTCTCTTCCCTGAGTTCAAAAGTTTTGTCTTTTCCTTTTTAGTTCCCTTGAGAGCTCCTGAGATTAGTTTGACAAGCAGGAGTCCTACAGATATTCTTATCTCTTGGCTGCCAATTCCCGCAAAATACAGGAGAGGTCAGGTGGTCCTGTACCGTCTATCTTTCCGCCTCAGCACAGAGACCAAAATCCAAGTCTTGGAACTTCCAGGGACTTCAGATGAGTATCTCCTCGAAGGCCTGAGGCCTGACAGTGTGTACTTGGTTCGTATCACTGCTGCAACAAGGATTGGCTGGGGAGAGGCATCTTTGTGGACTTCCCACCGGACTCCCAAAGCTACAAGTGTGAAAGGTACTTCTTACTTAGCAGCCAAGATGGAGTTGACTGTAGGCTGAAAGCTAGATATTTTTTTTTCTGGCAGGTAGTGCAAGGATGTGAACTAGGTTTTCTCATTATATGTTCTTATTCTGCTGATCTAGGAAATAGTCTTCTAACCATGATTCTAACCATGTGCGTAATCTACAAAACCTTCTGATTCCTTTAATAAATTAAATGAAGTTAATACATAGTTTCAGGATCAAAAGTTGAAGAGGAACTAATCTGTCTTATGAAAGGCCTTATATGTGACAGGAGAAGGAAAAGGTGATATATTATTTTGGTGATAATCTTTGATTGTTTCCACATGTTGTTGTTCACATGTTGGACACTGTGGCAGGCATCTTTAATTCACTTTCGTGAACTGCCCAAACATTTCAGTTTCTAGTCTTGTTTCCAATGATAACACAGCTTTCTTCTGTTCTATGTAATTTGAATTAAAAAATCCAGCAACCCCAAATCCCGTTATTATTCAGTGTAGAGTACCTTACTGCAAACTGGGACATTACACATTAGCAGTATGTACAGGTACTTAACGGATCTGAGTTGATGCATGTATGTCTGTATTGCAAAAACAAAAAAAGGCACGTATATTTTGGATATGCAAATCAACTGGATATTTGAAGTCTAATTGAAGTTGTTACAACTGAGCCTTGGATTACATTATTGTTTAGTAATGTCATGCAAAAAAAGTGTTAAATTTTGCATTGATAGCTTGAAAAAAATGGAGATTTTAATTTGTAATTTTATTTCTTAGCTATAGTCCACATCCATTCACTTTGCATTTCGTTGAGTTTTGACTACTGTAGCGAATTATTAGCACTTGAAGTGTGATGTTATTGTTAATCCTGTTTGCTCTGGCTCACTTTAAAACAAGAGGTACTTTTGTAACTATCTTTTGAAGTGTTTTTGGTTTTCTTTGAAAACAACTACCTTATACACTTGTTTAATTAATTTTTTAAGATGCAGACTTAAATATTTCTATTCTGATTTTTCCTAAATTAAGTTGTTAGATCAGCTTATAGAGAGTCAGACATCAAGACAAAGAAATGATTATGTGAGTACACAGATGAGCTAGAATCAAAGTCTTGAGTGAACTTTGGACTGATGGGCACGCAGATTTTTGCATGAAAATCAGTTGTTTCTATAATGTAAGAATATTATATATATTTTTCTAAAATCAGTACCAAAGTCTCCTGAGCTGCGTTTGGAACCAATGAACTGTACAACCATTACAGTCCAATGGCAGCGGGACTCTGAGGACACTGCAACTATTCAAGGGTACAAGCTGTATTACAAGGAGGAAGGCCAACAGGAGAATGGACCAATTTTGTTGGATGCCAATGATCTTGAGTACACTATCAGTGGTTTGGGTGAGTATATGAAATATTTATTAACTGTTCTGGAAGACAGTGAAATCAAAGGGCGTCTCAGAGAGCTTAAATCATCGGATCTGTAAGGCAACAATGTTAGGTTTGGCCATCTATTTTCCCAGCACCGAGCTTTGCAAGCTTGAGTTATGCCGCTGATGGGATAATCCTCTCCCCAAATATGTGTTGCAGAACGCTTAGATAACCAGGTCTTGTACATCTTGTCTAAGCTGGAAGAAGGACACCACTTATCACAAGATACAGAACTTATAGTTTATAAATACCATTGGTAAATGACATGTCTTTTTAATACTCAGTTTAATATGCAGTCTTTTCAACTTTTATATATTTGTGCCTGATCTCGTAACAGTGAAATATAAATACAAAATAACAAATATTTTTCTCTGGCATTTTTAGCTGATTTCTCTGGTTTTTGTAGCCTTTATCACAGCTATACCACACACCATAGTAGCAAGTAGCCCTTGTGCATCTTATTATTGTGTTAATATTTTTAACGAGTAATGATAAATATTTGCAGGACACAAATTAGGGCACAGAATTTGCTGAGTCCCATTGGAGTCTTTCTGTTGATCACCTGACTCTGTTTCCTCCTATACCCTTTGCAGTGTGTATTAGTACAGATGTATTGGTATCATACCTAGGTAGATGGTGCTTCTGTTTACATATGTAACTGAGAATTTATTTCATAAAAAAATGCCATCTATAATGTAATCAGCGAAAGTAATATAGGACTTTACACTTGATGTTCAAAGTGTGTTGAAGTCATTTACTTAGGGGTAGTGTAAAGAATTAATCTTGACTAAATTGTCAAAATTGACCTACAGTCTTAACTAGGTCAAATGGCCTGCTGACCATGCTCAGATATTCTCATTTGCTGCACACAGTTGAGATACTGTTATAGAGGAGATTGGAGGAGAGCATTCTGGTCTGTTAAGTGGACAACTGACCATCTGTGACCATTTCTAGCCAGAGCATCTGTCAGCAGCTGACTGTTTAACAGAGCTGTGAGACAAAAGAACAGTGGATTGAAAGGATGTGGTGTCTGTGTCCTAGGACATAAATGCTGGGGTTTTTCTTTGTTTGACTTGTTATGCAGTTACAAAGCAGCGATTTCAGACACATGCAAACATACTGTGTGATCTATATGATATGGATTTTCTGAGTATACTAATCCTCCTCAGATTAAAATAGTAATTTATAGAACTGTTAGAATGTATATTATTTGTGTTATTTTATTGATTTTTCTTTCCAGTAAGCATGTAGACAGAGGAGAAAACAAAAGCAAAGTGAGTTTGGGAAATTGCAGCTTTCACGTGGTCACATTAACTGAATTACAAGAAGTGTGGGCATGGAAGAATTCATGTGCTTGAGTTAACCATTCAGTCATGGTGCATGTGATGTGTTGAGTGTTTATTCTTTACTGTAATTCTAAATATGGTGACCAAAACATGATACATCCCATATAATCTGGTTGCTAGTATTTATGTTTTTCACATGTGTGATTCATGCTACCATAGGTTGGATCTATTGAAGAGTATTTTTTTTCAAATAACTTCAGTAGAAGTCATATTTTAAAAGAAATTTGATGTATTGAATTATTTGAAGTGTATATCAAATATGGGAAGTTTTCCTGTGTGAGTTTCTTTGCTGGTTTCTTAGTTTTGTTTGCTTTGTAGTATTTACAGAAAAAGGTATTCATTGCTACATCTACAAAAGACTCACTTGCTACAGGAAAACTTACTAGGTCACAATTTTCCACTACTAAGATGATTACATATGTTGAAGCTTGGAAAGTTCACACAGACTTCTCATAGTGACAGTGCCTGTCTGACTACTGTATTGCCCATTGAGAAGATGCTTGTTTGAAATACTTGTGCACACTAAGTTTCTGCCTGTGGCAGCTGCATATGTGGAGAATATAGCAGGTAAAATTTTATGCAGCATATAAACCCACAGATACTGTAGCAACCATGCATTAAGACGACACTGATTTGCTTTTCTTTTTAATTTTCCTGAATAATACAAATAATTTGGACTGGGTTATTTTATTTATGCATTTTAAATTTAAAACTTTGCTTATAAGGAAGTGGTCCTATCAGGTAGATATTGAGATAAAACAAAGGCGAGCCACTACTCTAGGTTTTGTGACTATGGGAAACTGAATCTTCATGAACTGGACAGAGGCTTTGAGGACTAATGTTCTGTCACCCACTTCCCTCTCCTGAGGACACTAAACTACTGATTTATTGACAGCCTCTTTAAAATAAATGCTTTCATTATGAGCTGTAGGAATTAGTAGAATACTACAAGTGTGAAACTTGAAGGGGAGAGGTGTGTGTTAATATTTTTGGTGTTTCATATATGTTGGATAACAGGCTCAACAGGAAAGATTATTTCTAATTTGGAAGAATATGCTAATAATATTAGGTGCTTCCCAGGGGCAAGGATGGAGTAGTTTCTCATGCGTTATCTGTTGCCATGGAAGTTACATGACTTCCAAACACTCCCTCTTCATGTCTTAGTTTGTCATGACCTAAGGCTGCTCTAGCATTCCTTGTTCTCCAGCATAGTTAATAAACTACAGATAGACTTCTAGTGGCATTTGGAGCACGTCAATAAATCTCTCCATGGAACTTTCTGCAGATGTTGGTGTAACTGCCAATTGTGCAAAATCTGTGTATTTAAAGAAGATGGTTCACTTACTCTGTGGCAATTGAACTGTATCACAAAATCAGAACTCATAATATTCTCTCATCAAAACGAACATTAACATTGATATTATAAGCGCTGTTGATTGCACTGATCTTTGATACCGTTAAGTACTATAAATGATTTGCAAATGTCTGCAGGACTGTTAATGGATGGAAAAGTGTGGTAGGTAAAGCAGAATCAACAGTGCTAGTGTAAAATAGATTACAATGATTCAACATGAAATAGAGCAGTTCTCTTTTGAGAACTGACCTGTCTACATCCTATGTAGGTCTACCCAGTTACTTCTGTGTATTTTCAAACTGGATTATTTGGCGTGATATTCATCATGTAAATAGAATTAAATGATCTGATCAGAGTTAGGGCTGCCATTCTCAAAATAAATATCCCCTTTCACATAGGCATTTGTTTGTGTTAAAGATCTTGGCATTTATTTTTCAATAGCTGGCCATTTCCTAGACCAGTGTAAAATTCCATTATTACTTGAATTTGCCAAAGGAGCAGACCCTTGGGTGCATACCATGCATTTTTTCCTTTATTTTTAATTCCTTGTTTGCTTCCTCTTGCTCTAGAAAGTTTTCTCTAATGGAAAGTCTTTCATTTCGAGACTTGATATGTCTAGGGGTACAGGTTATGTAATGTTTCAGAATATGTGTGTTCAGATGTTGAAGTGAATTTTGTTGGTGGAAGAGACAAAAGACATGTCCAGAGATGCTTGTCTCCCCTTCAAGTGTTTTCAAACTATCTTTTTTCAAAGAGTACTTTAAGCATGTGCATATGCTTCTCTGCCTCAATGTTGTTGGTACTCACTATTATGCTAGGTGGACTCTGCCTATCACAGCTCACGGTGTATACAGTTATATGACCAGTAGGAAGGTAGAACCTATACAAGAAGGCCAGTGAGTCAGAAGAACCCATTTTAAGCTTATCTGGTTTATTGAAGCCAGGAACTCTTCATAACTAGGTTGTAATGCTGACAGGAATCTCATCCTGGAACCTACATCTGGGGAGAATAAAATCAAATTCAACTTCTTGGTTAACAAACTCAAGAAAGGATGATCAGTTCTGATGCTGTAAGACAAGTACACTGTTCTTCAAGCTGCCTGGAAGTCTCCTCTGAACTTTTTTTATTTTATTTTTCAGTTCTTATCATGCTCGTAGTTAATTAAATGAATGCAGCTGGTCATGGGGGAATGCACCATGTTCTTGTGCCATTAATGGCTTCTACACTTGGAGAAGTGTAGAAGAGGGAGGAGAGTAAGATTTCACTCTGCTAATTCATTCTTCTTTAGTTGCTGTCTGGGAACTGTCCCACCCTGAGTGATGGCAGTTACAGTGAGGATTTCAGAAAGTTACACTTTGGTGACAGGCCTGCTGTAGGGTCTCACTAAATGCACGTGGAACCCTGAGGCAAGCAGGTTGTGGCAGAGATGTGCACACTTGAGGTGCTCTTGTTTCTGTTGCACTCAGGAAGATATTGCAGTAAATAACCATTTTCAGGCAGACACCTTAGGGGATGGAAAAACTGGTCTGTTAGCTTTGGTGAGCTTTGGGAGCCCACATACCTTGGCCTTTCCCTGATGAAGGCCCCTCCCCAGGACAGCCTCCAGAGCAGAGCATCCTGCGCTGGGAGCTGCAGCCCCCAGGAGTACTGCTGGCTCTCCAGGGCTTGGGGCGCTTGCAGCCTCTGGGTGACTGGGTAGAATCTGCTGAGTGATTTGATGGCAATGAAATGGAGTGTATCTGCTTTTTTGTTTGTTTGTTTAAAAAGCAAAAAGGAAAAAAAAAAGTTGAGGCTTGGAGAGATGACAAGCTCTCTCTCTGGAAAAGCTTCTGAGCTGACTGGGGTCATCTAAACTGTTTAATGTGAGGGGCATCACATCACCTTGCTGCTTCTCCTGGTACTCCAGTTTTATGTTACCTGTTGGCATTTTCCCCTGCCCCAGTCTAGGTCTTTTGGAAAAAATAATTGGGTTCTATTAGGCTAATTTGTGCAATTTACTCTAAAAGTTTGGTCTTAGTCAGAAAAACATCCCTGCCTGAAAGCTCTTCTATATCCTACTTCTTTCCAATTGGAAAGGAGAAATATGGGAAAGTGCATTTCCCTGCCCTTCTTGACTTGGACAAAATTTCCAAATGAAGAATTTGTCAAAGTCTAAATGACACAAAGACATTTTATGATCCTGCCATGGCACTCTCCTCTGAGAAGGGGGCTTGTGCTGAAGAATTAGAAAACTACCTGCTGCACTTAGCATTTCTCAGAGACTTGGCCTTCAGTTGTTCAATTCCTGTGAATCTATATATATTATCGTGTTACAGCCATGCTAACAGCTAAGCTTTAGTCCAGGGCAGCAAAGATGACAAGGTGATTCCACAGTATATAGAATCTGAATAAAGGTATATGAAGAGTCAATGCAAATAATTTCTGCAGTTCAATGCCCGATGCGTGTCACCCAAGTGCCTCTTGTAATCAGTCTGTAAAAGTACTTAGGGTGTTGGTCAGATGTGACAACATGGTTTCATTTGCACCGTGTTACAAGTGAATGTGCTAGAGAAATGTAAATTTTAAAAACTTAATGACATCTTTGACCTCTTTCTCATTAAGAGCTGCAACTACTGTAATATTGAGAAGGAATATTGTAAGATCATCACATGTGGTAATGTAGTTATTTCTAATAAGCTAGGGCTATAATTTCAGTCTTATCTCAGGTTTTGTTGGTGTCAAAATGTAGTATCACATACTTCTATCTGAAAGTTCTGAGATATCCAAAACTTTGTACGTGGGAATTGTTACTGTTTTTTTTTGGTTAGAAGTTAACTGTGGAACTTCAGCTTGGGATTCCTATACAAATTCAAGGAGTCAGGCATTCCTACAGTTTCTTGAAATGATGTGAAAGAAGCACAAATCTTCTGTCTCAGCACTTAGGGTTTTTTGAAATTTTGTAGCTAACTGTTCTCAAATGGGACTCAATAAAATATAACCTAGTATTACAGATATACTCTATTTCTGCTTGAGGTGTTTTATATCAGATCAGACATTCACAGTTAATGAATATTCAGCTCTGTTTGAAAAAACAACCAACAACCAAGATCAAAAATTACTTCAGTTCTTAATAAATATCAACTAAAAGCTCAAGTTTTCTTGCTTGGAAAACCAGCTGGTAGCGTTGTACAGTGTATATACTGTAGCTATTATATTTACATTGTTACATAGTGAAAAGTGTCTAATAGCTCAGTAGGTGACCAGGACAAATATTATCATTTGTTTACAGCTGGGTCAGTCTAGTGTTTACTCACACTGATTACATCCTTAAACTAAACCTCTTATCTGTCAGTTCTCCTGATTGTGTGTAACAGGCTTGCTACTACTACTTATCAGCTAAAACATAAGGGATTTGCTGAGAGAGGGGAGGAGGAATCGGTCATATTGCACAGTAATACAGCTGAAAGCCCTAGGAGTAGACTGAACATGTTTAAAAACATTATCTTCCTCAGCTCACTGGGACCTCTTTCTCTTTTGCAGTCACGACAGTTTATGTTTGTACTTGGCAAACCCGAGCTCTTGCCTAGTCCTGGTACAATAGTGCGCTTCTACTGCACGTCAAGAGACGCGCATTCCTTACTTTATAATCACAAAAGGCAGACCTGTCACCACTCTAAATAAGCCTGTCTTCCAAATGCAGATGTGGCATATCTCCGTATCACTTTTTTCCTTTTTTTTTTTTTTTTTTCTTTCAGGGTTTAAAAGGGAAGGGGGGAAAAACCCTTACAGATTAAGAGAGAGACAGGGGCTTTATTACCCTGTAACTTTTTTTACCTCCAAATATCAAAGGAAACGCTGCTTTGGTAAACTTTTACCTCTTTTATATATATAGGAACCATATTGCATTTTATATATATAAGGAACCATATTGCATTTTACAGGCTGTAAGCATAAATAGAGATCAAACTGGGTTTTGTTCTGTTTGGTTGTTGGAATTTGCAAACTGTCACACCATGTTTTGTTTCAAATGTATATCACTGCTAGTATCAGGTGATTGCAGTGACCTGACAAGCTGTTTCACAGACTCACCCACTTGGTTCATGCCTCCCTTATGGAAGAAAAGTACTACATTGCTCTGTTCAGATGAAAAATTGATTCACTCAGGTTGTAAATTGAGTTCTTACTGAGCAAAACTGAAGCTCAGATTTAACTGTGTGGCTCTTTGTCGGAGCTTATTGGCATGGCATCCATTACAACTGTGTCTTTGGCCCAGCTGTATTTAAGCACTCTTACACACAGCTGAGTGGGAATCCTAGATAAATATCAGCTTGTTCTGAGCAGATTTGCTGAGGAGAGGCCAGTTAACTATCAGCTGCTAATGCTGCATACTTATTATGCAGTTCAAGTGCCACATCTGTAAAAATGTAGTGCCTTCTTTCTTGTGGAGTTCTACCATTATTTCTTGTACTGTGCAATGTTGCAGATTCGTATCATAATTGTATATTTTCACTTTATTTTCTTGCTTTTGTCATGTTTTCTTTCTGACAGACTTTAAGTTTGCCTCTATTGAAGAAACTGGGTTTGTTTGTTTATTTATTTATTTAAAACTCAGCACAGCTACTTTGGCCATGTTTTTGTTATTTGAAAGTAAATATTATTTTCATACAGTTCATTTGTAATGGAAAGCTGTAATTAATGGTTAATGTATTTGTCAATTTTAAATTACACCGTCAAGCCTCTCAATAGATAAGTGATTTAGCCAGTAGTGAACTTTAGTAGGTGCTGGAATACTGAAATCTATAACATCTGCATAACTGGTATTGGTATTGATTAAAATATTACATATGACACTTACCGCGACGAATCACTAGACTCTTGTTGAGTCAACTGCAGAGTCATGAAATAGCTCTAAAACTCGTGGAAAATGATTCATTTGTCTATGTGCTATGCACTTAATCTTGGGTCAGAAAGATGCGTTCTTGCTCTCTTCGGTATGATCTTTCAGAAACAGGTAGATTGTATGTTGGAAGGATTGCCTAATATATTTTTATGTAACCTTTTTAAAGATGCTCTCTGAACTGTGACATTTTGAACCCATTTATCTGGGAAAATAGTCCTGACATCCTCATTTATACATGCCTCGACTTCTGCAGTAATTCATTTTAACTTCCCATGCGATTGGCTCTGTAAAGGGGCAAAGGACATAGTGAGGGGGGAGATATCCAAGTGCAAAGATTGAATGTACTGTACTTCAAAAACGAAAATGGAGTGCTGAGGCCAGTTAAGCCTGACTCTCTAAAGAGATAGTCAGGATGAGGAGGGGTTCATTATTTCATGGGGTAATGCCTTACAGCAATTTTAAAGGTAAAAATGCAAAGATACAAGCTTTACTAAGACAACAGGGGAGATTATGCTCCATGGGCCCACTCCAGTAGCATGGAGGGTTGTTGCCTGTTTTAAGAGACTTTCTGTCTCTTTATCAACTGCTGCCATAACTGAGTCAGACGCAGTTGTTTCTCTCAGGACATCAGACTAGTTGTGTCACAACTCAAAGAATTGGAATCAAGGGTGCTGCAAAGCCTTGGAAATAGGAGGAGATTTTTTTACACTCTGGCAAGATAACTTGCTAGCCCATAGTAAAGCAAAATGTGTCATCCTCAAAGTATTTAAAGGTAAAATTTTCAGTGGTGGAAAAGTGATTAGAATCTTGCAGGAAATGCTCTCTGCTGCTCTGCATTCTCAGGCTAGAAATTCCACCATTTAAAGCTAAACCTGTGTGGGAATTCAGTTGGGAAATTGTGTCATGTTGATTGAGTAACAGTTAGAATGTATGCAAATAGTATTTCATTGTTCATCTGCTGGAGCTGAAGATTAAAATTTGTGTCATGAAAAAGACATACTGATCGCTCCTTACATCAAGAAAGTTTATAAATAATTTTAAATAAAACCTCTCAAAGTTGCTTTTGAAATATTTCTAAGTATTACAAGGTAAATTTAATGTAGTATACATTTTAATAGCTCTAATGTAAAAGTGACCAATAAATAAAGTCTGATTTCTTGAAGTGGAAATTAAGTTAAATGTGCACCCCTGTATAAAGAGTAAAGAGAGCAAGAAATTAACGATGGCAGGAATGACCAGATAATTGCTCAAGTTTCTTAAAAAAAAAAACAGTAAAATAAACCAAATAAACAAACAAACAAAAAAACCAACCAAGCAAAAAATCCCTACCAACAACTATGTACATTCTTGCTATCCAATCATTTTAGATTTAAATAGAACTTTAAATGCAGTCATGGGGGGTGGGAGGGATTGTTTTATGGGTTTTGTTGTGTGTGTTTGCTTTTTTTTTTTCCTTTCTTTTTTTCCTGAAATAAGAGAATTTGTCTCTGGGAGACAGCATTATTTAATTTTCTATTTATTAGACTTCATTAGTAAAATACTTAAGTCCTGGATTGCAAAGAAACTGCTCCTTGGAGAAAGCTTAGAGAAAACTCCTGTTATAGGAAATTAAATCAACATTGTCCATTAATCATACTGCATGTCAACCCCCAGACCTCTCTTGATTGTTCTTGGTGAATGTGAGGAACCATTAGATGTGTGAGGTCCTTAAAGGTCTGAGTAAGTCAAAGGGGAAGAGTTTAAAAAAATGCCACCATTAGCACATGAAAGAGACTTCAGAGTGGACAGAAGAAAACATTTGCTGTACAGGGCTAGTTACATTTCCTAATCCTTTCCCCCCCCCCCTTTTTTTTTAATTACTATTATTTTATTATTATTATTATTTTCTTCCTTTGTGAAACAACAATCCAGACGTTGAATGTGATCAAAATGTTAACTTAATTTCTCTTGAGTTTTTTTTAATTAACTTTTTTGGGTCATGTTACCACTTGTGACTGTTGTATGGGAAAGGTAATAGTAGGGGCTCTTTGCAAATTCGTGTTGGTGATAAGTAAATGAACTTCTAAAGCTAAGCTAATATGTTTTCTGGTAGCTTTCCTGCCTTGAGTAACACTTCGGTTATGTATTTGCCGTGAAGACATTATTGCCAACAGAAGCATTTTTCTATTTTGGAAAAAGATATGACCGTGGAAAAGCATCTTTTTTTTTTTTTTCTTTCTTTTTTTTTCTTCAGGCTGCCTGGAGTCACAGTTTTGTGTCAAACGAAGGGAGGGTAGGTGAGAAGTGTATGTGTGGGGGAATCAATCTTGTGTTGGAAGCAGTAGCTCTTGCTGGGAAACTTCTCTTCCAAACCTGTGATTTTATTATTTTTTGGAGGGGGTAAAAAGTTTAGTAGAATTAAGTTTTGCATACAAAGTGTATTTTGACATTTATACTGACTTTCACATTGGTTCTACCATTATCATAGCTGAATATCGTACCTCAATTCAAGCTAGTTATTACAAAACAAAAATACTTGTTACTGAACATGTTTGTAGAAGCTGGGATGGGTAGGTCAACCTAAGACTGGAATTTTTTGCCTCTTCTGTGCATCCAGTTGTGCGTGCAGTGGATCTTTGCGCAACCGACACGTTTGCATATTTGGACAAAAGAGGAGACATAAGATATTGTATACAAATACATTTTGAAAATGTGATCTGTACATTAGGTTCCAGGGGTTATTTTTTTTTAAGGCAATTGAACTGGAGATGTTTAGAAGCAGTGGGGTAGGACAATACATATAGTGGAAGAGAGGCAGGTGGGTAGGTGTTGCACTACCGTGCCTTGTGTCCATCTATCCATCAGTTGCCTACATTCTTCTTTGTATATTATAGGCACAGGGAGGGTTGTGCTCACAGCCTGGTGCCTGGCTCTGTATCTGTGTGTCTATGTTTCCATGTGTATATAGAAACTATTGGGAGAAAAACAGGATATCTCCTGGCTTCCTGATCCTCTTAATCTAGTTGAGCACTTTGTCAGAAGCATACCTCTTGTCCTTTGTATTGATTTTTATTTTCATGATAACTGTTAATGTTGGCCTATCCTAGCCTTTTTTTTTTTTCTGTTCCTGTCTTTTGGCCGCCTTCCTACTGCTTCTCACCTGCCTTTGTCTAATTTCTCTTAGTTTCCAATCAGTCTGTGTTGCCTTGCTGACAACCATTTGCCTTGGAAAACCCATAGCTGTAGCATTCCCTACCAGTTACTTGTGCCGGAAAACTTTTTTCAGGGGTGGCTTGGATAGATTAAGTCTTTGTATGTTAACCAAGCAGAGTAGACAGGTATGCACAGGCTGTTACTGGAAGAACCGTGTCATATCCACAGTGATAATCCTCCTTCTTCAGAAATGACAGCCAAATCATGCTTCAAATGAACACAACAAAATACCTGAAGGAAAGTGCCAAAGCACGGTCGAGTTGTAGGACAGAAAAGTGAAATTGCTGAGCGTGATTCAGAGTGCAGGCACAAGTCCAGGGTACTCCAGCAGTGCCTACACCTCCCTCTTTTGCTTGAGCCTCCTTGTTGGAAAACCTGCCTTTGAAGTGTCGTCTTCCCTGCGCTGAAGCCAGGAGGAATGTCTCCTGAGGGACCCCAGAGCCTCATTGTCTCCTTTGCCCCCATGCAAGGCAACTGAAGTGTGGTGCCTGGAGCGATGTGACGAGAATCCACTTTAGGCAGTTACTCATATTCCCGCTTTTCTTTCTTATTTCTGCTAATAACACACACTGTGTTTTTCCAGCATTTTGTAACCATTCCAGTGAGTTTCACAGGTAGTTGAGTGTTCACTGTCCCATCTTACAAAGTGGGTACCTGAAACACAGGGACAGAAGGAAGAGAAGGACCATTTTTGTGGAGTGGCTTGCATACTGATGGTGATGTGTGTGTGTGATGTGATACATCCGAAATCAGTGACAGAACTGAGTGGTAAATTTTCAAATGTCCAGCTTTGCATTTAGTCTATTATATAACAGCTCCCCCTTGAGGGAAACTTCTTATTAATAACTTTATAACATGGTTATTCTATCATTGGAGTTTTCGTGTGTATAGGTTTGAGGTTCATAAGATGAAACAGCCTCGTGGCTGTGTTGTGTCCTAACCAGCTGGTCACAGCTGGGAATAAGAAGGTGGATCTGCTAGTGGCTTGCTCTCTTGCCTTGGGATGTCACTTACCTCTCAGAGCTCATCAAAGTGCAACTCAGAGCACAATAAAGTAGCAAAAGCTGGCACTTCTGGAAGAAAACACTCCGCGTTCTTTGGGTACGTGTCTGTGCTAGGTTGTGCTGCTCCTCTCTGTACTTGTATTAACGCTTGTGTGGTTGCACAGAGATGGGGTGGGAAGTTGGCCTGCATGAAACACAACTCGCCAAAGGCTGGTTGTGGCAGGAGTGAGTGGCTGAAGGGTGAGGGGAAGCAGGCTGACTTCTTTCAGCAGCAGTGTTGGCTAATGCTGATTTAAAATGCTCATCAAACTGCAGGCTCAACTTAGCATTTGTAAAATTGATTAATTATGGGAAACCCTTTTAATTGTACAAAGGAAGATAGCCAGCTAAGAGTTAAGTAGCTCTGTGTTTATTTTACTGAAGTAATCAATCAGTCGGACTGCTTTCCAGTTTCTAAGAGTTGTATAAACTTCATATGCAGAGGAATTACATCAAGATAATTTTGTTCCCCCTTTTTTGATCAAGCTAGTGATATATTATAAGGTGTATATATAATAGAATTTAAATCTTGAATGCATTAGGAGAGATAACAAAATTAACCTTGATTATAAGTAGTCCGCTAGGCTTTTACTCTGTACCTTTCAGTTTGTTAATGCAATGTTTGACATGTATTCAGTGCTTTTTTTTTTTCCACAAAACTAATTAAAAAATACAGCAGGTATGTTGGAAGATTTCAATTACAGCTGGTCTGTGGTCAAACATTTTGGCAACGACAGCATTGCTTCCCATGAGAAGTGATTTTGTTTATAAAAAAAAAATTAAAGAAAAACATTTTGAAGGAAAAAATTAAGCCAGACCAAATTCCTATGTATATAATTATGGAAAATACACACATAAAAAGCATTCTTGGAAAAAGGGACACAATAAATGAGATTCCGTTCCATATTCTGCAGAGTTGTAATGTACTTTTTCCATGTTGCTATTGCTATTCTGTGCTATTCTGAGCATCCTTTAAAGTACAGTAGTATTTACCTGTAGTAAGTAGTGTTTACACTGAAAACATGTTGTAACCCAATTCCAAGTGGGGGGAAAAAGTACACTTTTGTCTTTACAAAACACCATGAAGTGTAAAAGAAATAGTAGATGCTCTGTTGGCAGCCAGAGGAGCAAAAGATTTCCACAACTTTCAGGAAATCTGAAATCTTTGAAGCCACTCTTGTTTGGATAATTTTGTATGGACATTAAACAACATTTTTGTAGAAGGATGTGAGTACTCAGAACACAGTTCAGAGAATTAGTCTGAGTAAAGTATTTGAACTCCTGAACATATTAGGGCCAAATTCCGATTGCACGTGTTGACCCCTTTCACACTGCCTGCAAGATCTGTCTACAGTGCTTTCAAGAATACTGTTGCAGAAATTTGGTCTTAATTAAATAGTCTTCAAATAAACCATTAACATCTATTTAACTAAAAGCAGCAACAACATTAACTTGCACAGCTGCTGTCACTAATATAGACTGAGTAATCCTGCTAGTGAATTATCTTAGGAGAGCAGAGTCCTGGCCTGGAAAGAGATTAACACAAGATGCCACTGAAATACGGTTTGAAGTGGAATCAGTGTGGAGATGAAGAGTTAGTATAATTTTTAGAGAAGCAAATTCTCCTGGCCTAGATGGGCATTTGTGCCAAATCTAAGATCACTTACTCTGTTCTTTTAATAAATTTTCTGTGCAAATTGCTACCACAAAACTCATTATGAATAGCCCATGCCAGTGTGCCATTGAATATAATAACCATGCATGTTAGACCCAAGGATGTTGTAGGGTCCTGGAAATCTGAAATCTTTGAAGCCACTCTTGTTTGGATAATTTTGTATGGACATTAAACAACATGTCTTGGTACTTTTAGTACCATTACAAATGGAAATTTTCTTCGAGGCATGTTCTAGAAGTCTGGGATGTACTGTATGGAAATGTAAAGGCTAAAAATAAATAACACTGCTGCACCAAACCACTTGGGAGGTAGTCCAGCATAATCTAAATGTAATTAAAATGAGTACCCTTGCTAAATGTCAAAGATATGCAACCAGTCAGAAAGGCTGTAGAGAAGAAGGCATCTAAGAAGATAGTGAGGGAAAAGTAAGAGACACGTTCATGTATGGAGAGAGATGCTGCAGTGCAGTTCATGGCTGAGGAACAGAGACCTGAGTCCTCATGCCACCACACTTCAGGTGAAATGACCTGCTGAGCTAAGATGTTTGAGTTGAACTCTTCACAAGTGACATTAGCTGTCTTCCCCAATTCCTGGTCTATTAGCCTGTGTAATTAAAGAATGTTTAGCATTATATGCTGAGTTGTCTGCGAATACTTTGCATTAAAAATAGTGTACAACGGGAAGCTTGATGCCAGCCCTTTATTTTAAGCTTTTTTTAGTGCATCTGGATTTAACTTCAGCAAATGAAGCATGAGAGTCATATAAGAAGCAGGAAATGTGTATCAGACCGGCAGTCTATGATGAATGTGTTGTTTTAGCAAATTCTCTATAAAACTTCTCAGCCTTCTGGCTTAGCTTGCTCCCTCTACTCTGTATTCAACAAATGTGTGCCAAATTTTGCACTTCCTTAAGCAGTTGCTTTATTTACATCTGCAAAGTGTCTGTATAATAACAGTTCAGTGTTCATACAACTGCACATGCCGGCAAGCCCATGGACACAGAGCATCTAGTAGGTATCCATCTGTCTAGTAGGTGCACTACCACAACCTGGTGTCTAATAAATAAAAGGGAGCGCTGTGTGAGCGGGAGCACACGGGGCCCTTGACACCTGCAATAACAGAATTCCCACTGAAGTTTGGGCCCTAATTATAGATGCAGCTGGATACAGGCCATGCAGCCAATATTTGTCTTAAGAAGAATATAGTAATGGTTTCTACTTGCATTATATCTTTGTTTTTTTTCCTGACATGACTGACTTGTTTTACTTGGAGCAATTTGAATGCGATCTACTACAGTTCCTTGTTGCCCTTTCAAGGAGAAGAGAGTCAGACTGATTGTTAGTTGCCCTACCTGAAACTTTTGCATCTTGCAGTCACGCTTGCAACAGCACAACTCCTAAAGCTTGAGATCTGAGAAGAGTCACCAGACCACAGATGTTTTTGCAATGAAACTGTGCCCCTCCTAGAAAGTCACTGTAGTGTAAGTAATGATAGATAGTGTTTTCATTTTGCTGCACAAAAGGGTCAAAATGGCATGGGGAGTCCATGACAGACCAGCAGAAAATGTTGGTTCTGAAAGAAAATTTATTTCATAGCTTCAGGGGAAAGTTTGGGTGCTGTGAACAGATTGCCTTTGTCATTGTGTAAAAATGTGTTGTTTGTAAGGTGATGCTGGATGTCAAGCAGTCGGTGCATATGTAGGATAGAGCTTGGTACCTAAACAGATGGTAAACCAAACATAGTAGAGTGCTTATTGCATTGTGTTTAAATGCATTTTCTGGAAGCATTCCTCTTGGAATTAAGGTCAGGCAAATGGTAACTTCCCGTCTATAACTCAAAAAGGTTGATCTTCACTTAGGAGATCATCTTTTCAGTCTCTTCTGTCTTAAAAGAATCTTTTATAGCACACTCCTGCTTTGAGGCGTGCTTGTAGCAGCATTTGTGTGTTTATTTTTTACTTTTTTCTTTCTTTCCCCTGACCCTCTACTGTAATGTTTGAATCTCTCTTTTCTGTTACTCGTGCCTGGGTCAGTTGCTGTATGTAAGGGAACTTATTGTATGGGGTGGCACATCCTATTTGGACCACTGCGTGAATTCTCGGTGGATGTATCTGTGTTAGTAACCGGGGGTAATTAAGGCTCTGCTGGCTCCTCGGACAGTCTTTCCCTCCCCCCTCGCCCTCCCTTTCTTCTTCCAGAGATGGCCTCTCTACATAATTCCATTAAAGTGATTGTGCTCTGAGGGGTGGACTGAGGGGCAGTGCTCTCATCTTTCAAAGCAGGACCAATGAGCTATGTGCTTTCCACTGGGCAGCAACAAAAGAAAAGGTCTCTCAGAAGAAAAGACGAGTACAAAAGATCAAAATTAGGTGTTTGTCCGGGCCTCTGGTATTGCTTTCAAGTTAGCTTTTGAGGGCTCACTTTGAAAGCGGTGAGCCAGGCTAGTTAACATAAGGGTGTCTGCTAGTTTAGAGCGTGTTGTTAGAATAATATTGGAAGAGAGCTTTTTACTTATGCAATTTAACAGTTCTCCAAAGCACAAGGGAAACACAGGAACTGACTGGAACGTTGCAGGCGTAGTGGTAATGTTCTGTGCTCTTAAGGAAAGGGAGCAAACTAAAATTTTTTTGAGATTTGCTTCACTTCTTTTAAAAAGATTAGAACCATTTAGACAGTTAGCTTGTTTCCGTAGTCTCCCAAAGGCTGAAGTGCTGTACGCAGGGAATACATCCTGCCCTGCTAGCTCTCCCCCCTGCCCCC
>VWZK01021237.1:64903-100799 GCA_013396935.1 Baryphthengus martii | reverse complement strand
TTTTAATAAAGCTGCTATTGCTGATGGTGGGCAGTAGGAGAGGTGATGTTTTCACTGCAAGGGGGTGTGAGGTGTTGTTTGTCCTGGGGCCCTCTAAGGGGATAGCGCAAAGCTACAAAAGGGTTACAGACCCTTTTCAGATTTAGACAAATAAGCGAGAGCCATCCAAAGCTGTGGAAAGCCAAACCGTTTAGCTGGATCAATTCACATACGTCACATGTTCCAGTTTCTACCAAAATAAACTTTTACAATGTTGTACAAAGAACAAATTGCTTAGTTTCTACTTCAGTTATTTGGTTTGCAAAAGAAAACATGAGTATCACAGGCAGTCTTTGTTCCATCTAACTGTTCAGAGTTACCTTTAAATTGAAAAAGAAACCACAAGATGTAAAATGTTGGCAATTTGTAACCTCTCACATTATTTTAATCTGATTCTAAAAAGTCATTATTTAAAATGTGTGATAATTGAAATTCCAACTCCTTTAAAAAGAGAATTAAATGTTATTATCTGAAGTTAGTAATAATGCTTAGAAATTACATACCAAGAGCCTCAACAAGATTTTAAAAGCGATCACATAAAACAGGATTGCTAAAATGTGTTCATTTGCTTAATCATATGTACTCAAGCAAAGTAAAAGGGCAATTTTTAGAAAAGAGAAATAAAATCTGGTATGGAAAGTCTGAGAGAAAATACCTGCTTTTGAGAGGAATAAGCCTGAATCTGTATCATCCTTCTGCTTCCCAGCTTTATGTTACTGTTTGGCTTGATGCACTTCTCCCTGTCCCTTTCTTTCCTCTAGTATATTTGAAATATATTTGCTTATTTTCCTAATAAGTTTCTGCTGTATTTACACTACTTTGCTTCAAAAGTACGTTTTTAAGGATAGTATTTCTTAGTGCTCTTCCTTTCCCACCCTTCCCCCTTAATAATTCCCCTGGACCTCTGTTGCTTGGAGCAGACTTTGGCTAGCCCCAGATTCGATGTCAAAGGCCACGACCTGATGTCAGAGCAGCCCATGCTGCCGGCCTCTTCTTTGAATAATTATCTGGAGTTTATTGTGTTGAAGGGACGAGCTTGGGGGCAGTGCAGTCACCCTGGCAAACCAGACCAATGAGCTATCCAGACGGACCACTAGCCAACAATGGACCTGTAGGTTACACAAAAAATCCAGCAGCACAAACGATTAAATTAAAAATGGACATTCGGCCACAGAAGTTTTGCCATTTTTTCAGCTGTATGAGTGCAGTGTGATTTCAATACCTTTAACTGAAAGGAAAAAAGTATTTGTTAAAATTTTGTATGTAAGCTAGAATAAAACTAAAATATGTTTCTTATCCCCTTCCCCAACTGTTAGAATCACCACATTGGATGTAGCTTAAGTTATTTCCAGGTTTCTAGTCACTGAACTCAACTCAGACCATCAAGCTACAGAACTTTTTTGTTTGTTGTTTGTTTTTTTTTTCTCTAGAATTTCTGTGTAATCCTAATTCTTTTGGAAACAAGACCAAAGCCCCCAGTACTCTTATTTTTATCAATATTTTCCTTTTAAAGTGCCGAGAATGGGAATGTTCAAAACAGGTATGAAAATATGTTCAATATCCAGACTTAAAGAGTCAACAGTAAATGATAGTAGAACGTCTGTTTTCTTTGGGATTCCTTATCCTTTCTTCCCAAAGAGAACTTAAAAAGTCTGAAATCCAGATTGTGGAGTGCTGTCTTCTTTTATCAGGAATGAATGAAAGGCCACTGGAGATGGACTTACTGTTCTGGAGCGTTGGGGGAAAAAAAAAAAGAGTTCTCTCATGGTCTGACCTTGGATTCTTTCTTAATTTTATCTAGCCCTGACCTGTTGGCTCTGCTCTGGTTCCTTTCAAGGCCTTCAGAGCTTCACAAACATGCAGCAGCTGAAGGAAACAATGACAGGGCTTTTAGGGGTTGCAATATTACACTCGCTTGTAACCTTGGCTAAGTAGCCTGCAAACAGTTGCTTTCCATGCAGTATTTGCCACAAAGGCAAAATTTTGGCAGTGTTGATATCAGCAAACCACACTCTGTAACACTCTTGATTTAGGACTCTTCATTTGGTATTCAATATAAGCTTCAACGGGGGGGGCCGTTACCCCAGAGCGTGTTTCGGTGTTTCGTATGTACAGTGTGGTCATGGAACCTGCTTTACAGGTATTACACTTTTAAAGATATAAATTTACGTGGAATAGAAGAATCATATGAAGACAGATTATAAAAATCTAAATGGGAAAAACACAGCAAAAAATCAATTTTTGCACAAAACTGATTTGAAGATTGAATGTAATCGGGACATTTGCATTTCTATGTATTCTTCTGAGAAGGGAGGGTGGAATTGTATATGAATTAGGATTTTTCATTGGCTGTGTTGTTAGTGTTGTGTTGCTTTAAACTTAAAAGGTTGACTTATGTAATAGAATGTATTGAGAATGGAATTTTTGTTCCATGTTCCACTGTGAATATGGAAGTCACTATTGTTCTTAGTAACTTTTCCGAAAAGTTCAGTCTGTGCGGTTTTGGTAATTTAAGAATGAAGTAGTTGCATTAAAAAGTACTTCACCAGCTGCAAAGTGATTAAAGCCCAGTTTTGGGTTTAGTTGTTTTAACTGCTAATACAGGCGTTTAATCTTTGATGCCGCTAGTTTTTCCAGCTGCATTCATTGGAAGTGCATGAGGACACCATCTGGCAGTAATGAGGTATAACTAACAGATGGAACTAACCCCACGTTGGTTGGAGAGATGTTCCTTCCTCTATCCCTGTCACCTTTATCACTGATAAACAGAGGACTTTTTTTCCTCCCCTCTTTCCTTTCCTCTAAATAAGGGTAGGTGCAAAACCTAGGCTTTCAGTGGATACATTTCAGAGGCCAGTAAAGGTCAACAGAAGCACCATTTATTCTGTTGTGGAACAATGCCAGCTTGTTTTATGTTTTTGTGGATTTGTCTCAATGCTTTAGAAGAATTAAAGAACTATGTTTGAGATAGTAACTTAAACTTAGTGGAATCCCATAGCATATACCAACATACCTTAAAACTAGTCCTTGCACGAGAAGATACCAACTCTGTAGCTGCTTTTGCCTACCATTGGGTATTTACTAGACCATTTATAATTTCCTAAGCTTTGAAAACTGGCCTCTGTATGCTTAATCCATGCTTATCTAATTAATATATATATAATTTGAACATGTGAAAATCTTAAGTTTTGGAAAAGAAAATGGGAAAAACTGAGTTAAGTATCTGCTTTCTCAGAAGCTGAATGTGATCTCTAAGGTTGCCTCTCAGTGATGTAGTAAGACAATAAAACCCTAAGTAAACCATTGTCATCCAAACTCTTACCAAGCTTCAGCTCCTGTAATGTTTAATGTTTTTTCTAAGCTACAATCAATGTTTTAAATGATAGTTAAACCTATCTTTTCCCTCATACTTGCAGTATTTAGCTTTGCTCTAGTTTTACTGTAAAGTGTGGAACCTATTCACAGACTCATAAAACAAAAGAGAAGGCTCCCCCATGTGTCTCGCTGCTGAAAGACCTATCAGGGTTGAATCTGCAGGACTCACTGCAGATTTTTATGGGAGAATGAATTGACAGGATATGGGATTCCGGAGGAGTATCACCAGGGAACAGTGACCTACCTACAGAAACTGCCATAGGAAAATGAGGATGACCGTACATAAATTGTAAAGCAGTGATTTTTGAAAATTTTTTTTTTGAACAATATCTATGTTGATAATTTGAAATTAATCAATATAATGCATATTTAGCTTTTTCTTACTCTTATTTTGTAGCAACATTATTACCAAAGTTGAAATCTGTGCCTCTGGTTGAACTATTATTCATGTGATTTTTAATGCTGACAGGATTTGGTTATCTAAAAAGGGGATGTGAGACAGATCCATTGTAGTGTGTGAAGCTATGCCAGCTTGCAACTTCCAGCCTATGTCTTTTAAGACTGCCTCTGTGTACTCCAGAGGTACTCTTGTGATAAATTTTATGAATTAGCAGGTTTTTACCAACATCAGTGCCCACCTCTTGGTTTGTACAAATAGGATAGTTTTTGCATCCTTTCCACCACTTGATTTAAGTCATAACGATAAAAACGCCTGTTAAAAATGTGTAGGTGCTATGACATTTTTACAATAACCTAATGCCAGTAGCACTAAAAAACCCAAGCCAAACCATATTCAACAGAACAAAGTAACTTTAAAAAATTCAGCCAGCTCGTAAATGGGCTGCAAAACTGTTCCTGTTCACCTTAGTCTGGGAACATGTCTTCAACTACTACACAATTGCTGACAATTGGAAAAGAATTGATGGAAATGACCCAGAGTTACCAGATGTTCAGAGATATTGTGGAAATGCAGAGGTGAAGTCTTGGTGTGCGAGGTTTTGGTTTGGTTTTTGTTTGTTTGTTTGTTTTAAACTGGATTTATGTGTTGAATGGATTGAGTAAATCACTGCACTTAATTTGTTTCTGAATGCAGTGATCTGTGGAAAGATGCGTTACTTCTGGGTCTGGTATGAGCATGACTGATGGCCTCAATAATCTCTTCCCTGTTTTCTGAGCCTCTCATCCTCCTGTTGCTGTATGAAGTGCATGGATGGCATACACTACATTTGAGACTGTCAGGCCCCCAGGTGGCCATGCTATCCCCAGTCTTTTAGCCATGATTTATGTATAAACTATCCAGGGTACCTATGCTGGCTGAAGATAAAAACGCTCCTGAAGTCTGTTTTCTCTCTAAGGCTATGTCTGGCTTTGAATGTTTGATCCAGCTGGTGAACGGCTACATGAAAGTATTTATGCTGTTTCAGCTGGGATTGCCGTTGAAGAGTAAATCCTATCGTAAGTCTGTAAACAAAACTAACAATTGTTATCAATATTGTACACAGAGGCTATTTCAGACAAAACCAAATATTTTCCACCACTTCATAAAACAAATAGCATATAAGTATCTGTTGGACCTGGAGGCAGATCTTTGGCTATTGGTTACCTTGTTTTGCATATGGTGAAGCTATGGTCAGTGTGGAACAGCATCTCAGCAGGTACTTCGAGTTGGTCTTCACGAGTGTTATACATGTCATCTGTGAAGCAAGTTTCTCATCAATTTCTGTGCCTGCTCAGTACACTGTCTTCAAAATAGCTTAATATTCTCTGCTTTAGAATACTGTAAACTTTAGGCTTTTTTAGGCCAATACATAATGCCGCTCTCCTCAGTTGCTGTTTGAATTACAGATACCAGCAGATGTTTTTTCAACCATAGAAGAAGTAATGTGTGACAGCTTAAAAATTCCAACGTTGCTTTAGGATTGAACTTGTCTTGCTACCAATTGAACCGTGATGTCCTGAAGTGGAAATAACCTTGGGTTTTAGATGGTAGAGACTAGTTGAGGGACTTCAAACAAGCTCTTCTATATAAAGATAATTCTTTTCGAAACTTCTTTCATTATACAAGAGTAACATGAATGGTATTCAACATTGTGCTTTTTCTAAATGTAGAATGTTAAAGACACTTAAAAATAAGATTTAAAAAATGTGATTTTTCTCAGACTTTTGAATTTATTCTATGGGAGTGACATTTTTGCCTTTTTTCCACATCCTATAATTCTTCCTCTTCTCCCCAGTCAAGTAGTGTTAATGAGGACTTTTTTTTTTTTTAAAAATGCACCTTTAAAAAAAAAGAAAAGGCAATGAGGATAAACAGACCTCACAGGCTCCTCGTTCAGCTCAGCAGGGCATTAGACCTTAGCTATTCTTCATTTCACAGTGAAGATGATCAGTTCTGGGTGACCACTTTCAAAGGGCTCAGAGTTTTTGAAGGTGCTCGGCAGGATGATAAATTGTCGTGTCTGTCATCCTGTGTCTCGCGGAAATGCAGCAGGGGTCTCTTCTGCAGGAACTTGTAAAGAAAAAGATATACTGTGACACTTGGCCGGCTGGATGCTGCCTGTTTATGTGGAGTCTGTTCAAGGGTCTGCTGAACAGTACCTGAAGTCAAGCTTTTTTGAAGAATGGTTGGGGGAATCAGTTGTTATAACAACCTCCAAAGCATAATCATAATGAGATCTTAAAGATATCTTGATGGCCTTTTTTTTTTTTTTTTTTTTAATTTTTTTTATTTTGACTATGTTTTTGAGTATTTCAGTTACACACTAAACAGATGTATCCCTACCCCAGGCTAAGAAGCTCGGGAAGGTATACATTTCTACTTTTCTGAGATGCATGCTGTAATTCACCCCAGTAAGCTCCCATAACTTGATTTTGGTGTATTCAAATCACTTGGTACTTTTGAAGTACAGTTATCTTTTTGGTTAGGCTCAGTGTTTTTAAATGCACCTATTCTTTGTGTCTTTTTTTTTTTTTTTTACAAATTTTTAAGAGATCACAATGATTAACATATACTATCTTACTACCTTTCCGAATTTTCAATATTAAAATTCCGTATTTTCTTTTGCTTATGATTATTCTATGTGTTTGCATCCATCTCCTTTTCTCTGATTGTAATTTGTTGGCTAGGAACAACTGAGGTCATCTGTTGTTAAAGTGATGCTGTGAAGTGAAAAAAACCCTTCAAAGCAGATGAGAATTTTACTCTAGTTTTAAAAAAAATCATTTTTTGACATTTTGTTGTTTATATTGTCTACTCGTGATGTTAAAGCCTGTTTGAAAAACAAGAATGGGGTCCTCTTGCCTATGCTACCATTAGTGTTAAACTTAAAGAAATACTTTACTTCCGGTTTAAGAGCCCCTTTTCTTTTACACTTATATTTAGATTTTGGTAAAATAGCCTTTAAAAAATGAACATATATAGAGATGTAAACTCTACCTAGTGATATCTCATTTAAAGCTGATCTTGGTAACTACAGCACAAAAAGATTGCCTATTTCAAAATAAATATTAAAAGATTTTATGAGATGCATTATTATGAAATTACTATGCTGTCTTTACAGAAGCATGTAATCAGGAGTTGTTAAGATTGTACTGCTGGTGCAGAGACTGCAGAGGGAGCTAACAAGCCGATGTCAACAAAAGTCCTATTTGTGGTGAAGACGCATCAGGGATTTGTATTCCGGTTTATTTCACGAGGGAGGACACGTCAAATCTTAGCTAAAATGAGGAAGAGGAGAGCTTATTTTGAGAAGGGATAATATTATTGTGTTTTGGGGCATGAAAAAAAGAAATAAGCAATATCAGCACAGTTATATAACATCTGAACCTTCTGAAAATCTTAACAGACAGGTTCATGACAATAGAAGAGCAGAGCGTCCTAATACCTAGAATGTCCTTGTACTGGAGTGAGGTTTAGCTGAAGCCAGAAGAGCTCGTACGCACTAGCAGCAAATGCTGCCGCAACGCAAATCATCATTGTACGGAAGGGATTTGTTGCAGATACTGTCACAGGGGAGCGGACTGCAGAGCAGAGGTGCAGCCATCCTGGTGGGTTGCACTCCTGACCACCTGTGGGTACCCCACGCCAGCTCCACTTACAGAAAGCTCAAGGCCCCTTTCTAACTCATTTCTCTGTAGTGATTTTTTCACTTGAATCAAGTCCAGTGTATAATTAACAGGACTGAGAGAAGCAGTAAACTGCAATATGGGTACCCAAAGAAAGGCCAGAGAAAGGGAATTAGGGAGACCCTTCAAGCTAGAAACGGTGACCCTCCAAGAATGCCAGAATCGGCTTTCAAGAAAGCGCGTGGAAGCGGAAGTTGTTAGTCAAAGGCATTATTAACAATCGCTGTTGTTTCACAGTAAATCTCCTCTGGGAACCTGGAACAAAAACATTTCCCATTTCTTTGCTGGGTCCTGTCTTCCTGCCTTTGCCTTGATTGCCCTGCTTCATTATAACCTGCTTATCCAGAAATAAATGTTGATTTCTGTGGACCTGGTGCTGTTTGTTTTAACAAATCTTTATTATAGATTGAAAGCACTTTCAATATGCTGAATCATACTATTAAATCTAGCTCTGTAGCTGTGAAGGTGTGATTTTGTTACAGACAAATGTGATATTTATTCTACTCCAACTGATTTCTGTTACAAGTTTCTGTTTCAGGCTCTCAGAAGGAAGACTGAGATAGCTGTCTGCTGATTGTAGCGGACAAGTTTTGAACCAAACTTGCAGGAGAATCAAGTTATCTCGCTGTCTGTAGACATCTGAAAAGCCTTATTTTTTCACTTGAGTCTAAATTATTTCTTTCTCTTTGTGCAGATCCTAGGAGAAAGTATCACGTAAGGCTGCTGGCATATAACAGTATGGAAGAAGGTTACCAGGCAGACCAAACAGTCAGCACTCCAGGATGTGTCTGTAAGTGCTGTAGGTGCATGAGCTGAGCTGTTTCAAGGTCCCAGCAGCTTTGTGTTTTTAACCTATAAATAATTAATCAGTTCAGTGTAAAACAGAACCAGAAAGATATCTATCTGTAACAAATATTATCCTAGCCATCTGCAATTGAGATAGTCTCCTGTGCTCATGAACTGCTGCTCAGGAAACAAGATAGCTACCAAGCATGTGCTCCTCCCCTATCATCTGCATCATCTAACCAGTGATGTATCATGTATCTTATGAGAGATTTATATCTCTCCCTTGTCTCTGTTCATAGTTTTGACTTTGTTTTTGACTAAACAAGTGGGACTATATAAGTAATATGTAACATGTGTTGGGTTAGGAGGGATCTTTAATAGCTTGAACCAGATTCCTCGGTGTGAATATCAGGTAGTGCTGGGTAGGGGCAGATTTGAATTTAAACCTGTGGGCTCAGACCTGTCTGTTATTCTGATCAGTATCTATATATACAGTTCATTAAATAATTCATGCTCCTTTTTTGTTTTAAACAGCCGTCCGTGATCGCATGGTGCCACCGCCACCACCTCCTCACCACCTCTATGCCAAAGCTAACACTTCATCTTCTATCTACCTTCACTGGGGAAAGCCTGCCTTTACGTCTGCCCAAGTCATTAACTACACAATCCGCTGCAACCCGGTGGGGCTGCAAAATGCTTCTCTGGTTCTCTACCTTCAAACGTAAGTGTAGCACTACTCATGAGTCTTGGTTTCCCATTTCCAGATCCTTCTCACTCAGTTTCTAACCTTCCTGCCCTCTCTTAGTAGGCTTTTATTGTAACAACTTTTATCTCCCTCAGAGGGCTGGGTGTTTTGCCCAGTGGCTGTTAGTTCTATTTCTTGGGTTATTTAAGATGTGTTTGTAGAACAGTTTAATACTCTACCTGTGATCCTTGTGCCAGATCCCTGGATGAGCTTTTGAATTTTTAATGGCTTTTTAACTGTCTAATTTGAATTTAGTTTTAAGCTCTTCTTCAACCAAACAAACCTGTTTTATACGTAACTTGTCTGGACAAAGACAGGACTTAGCCCAGTGTCTGATTTCAAGACTGGAAACAATTTTTGAGTTTTGAGCATGTTACTGTGGGAATGCCACATTCCTGAGTGTGTTGCACTCAGCCAGGAGAAAGCTGAGTAGGAACTACAGCTTGCTTTTCAGAGACGCAATGCATGAGCCATGGAATGGTAGATCAAGGAAGAAATTCTGCCCAGGCTTGGTGTTCAGCACTCTGCCCAGGTGGTACGGGAGCAGAAGACTGTCTTCCATTGTGACTGCCTGTGCTGGGGTCCATGGTGCTGTTGATGAAATCCATATGTGTGTAGCTACCTCTATACTTGGGTTTACTCAAGTCTTCTAAATAAGCAATATGCTGTCTTAAAACGTCCTAATATTGATGGTTTTCTCTTTAAAGAACACATCCCCTGCTGTATAACTCCTGACTCAAGGATTAGACACAGTACAATCACCATGTAAAATTCGGAGCGTGCTGCAATATGGAGCATAGCAATGAATGCTGGATTTTGTGACAGGATGAGACTATTGCAAATATCGGCGACTGCCTTTGCAGTATGGGAGACGAAAATACTAAATGAGATTTAATAAAGCAATATCTGCAGAGTAACACCATTTTTAAATTGAGATTTAATCTCGACTTGGATATTATCATCCAGAATTAAGATTGAAAGGTTTCCTCATGCCCCCAGAATAGAAATAAAGCAGAATGTCTACAGTTGACTTTGTGATCACTGCAGTATTACAATTAATACAATCAATTTTACATTTAAGAAGTTACCAAATATGACTACAAGATGGGTAGGGAATATTCATATTCTACAGAGATCACCTAAATGTGAGGTGATAGAGGCAATAAGTGGAAGGGGAAGTTGCACACATATCCTGTGTCTGTTCTGTGAACTGAGAAGCGGATCCAGGAATAGCTGATGGAGCCAACAGCATGTTCTGTACAGCAGCTGTGGTGCTGGTTGTTGTTTAACTCTTACTCCAGCTTGAAGCATAGTGTCCTATGGAGAAATGTGGAAAAAAGATGAGTTTGGGATACCTACTGGTGATCCAGGCAGTGGTATTTTTGGACTTGCTTGTGCATCAGCTGTCCAAACAACCTTTATTAAATAAAATGTGAGCTCAGGTCAACTGACAGCAGCCGTTAATATCTTCCAGAGAGCTCCAGGATTAGTAGTACAACTACATTTTCAGGTAGACAGCACAGATGGACCATGCGTCTGGACTTGAACTGGTTTGTCTTGTGTTGAACTGACAGTGAGACTCTACTCATAATGACTGAGAGATATCTTTTGAGTCTGGGATCTTCAAGTCAACCGCTGTGGTTACATTTATTTTGTTCCTTCATCTGTACAGGTCAGACACTCACATGTTAGTTCAAGGTCTTGAGCCAAAAACCATGTATGAATTTGCAGTTCGGCTGCATGTGGACCAGCTCTCCAGTCCCTGGAGTCCAGTAGTCTACCATACTACCCTTCCAGAAGGTAAGGCACTAGGAGATGACCACATGATCCTAAAGAGAAAGCTCTGTAAACCAAATGGCATGAAAAATGGCTTATTAATTTTAAGCTGTCAGTAGAAGAAAGAAATTTGTTCTTCTGAGATATGGATATTGCTCTTCTGAGTTAGGGATAGAAAAATGCTGTCAGGAAAATCCTTGTTTTGGAACTGTGAAATTATTTTTCAAATCTATCTAAAATCAGCAACAATTTTTCTGTAAAATGTGATATACTTACACCATTAGCAGTCACTGAATGGAAATAAATAACTTGAACAAAAAAATTTAAAATATATTTTCAAGAGGCATGTCTGATTCTTAGGCATTATGGAAACCTATTTTAAAACCCAGAAGTTTTAGAAATGTAAGAACATCACACATCCATTGGGCTAGCTGCTGGTTTGCTCTTCTGTCAGCCTGGTCAGTGAAAAGCAAAAACTTCAGTTCCATGTTCTCAGCATTGCAATGTCTGGGATGTACCTGTTCACAGGGTAATGGTAAGTTTTGGGGTTTTTTGTCAGTAGCTGTTTCCTTCCTGAGCTGAAGGAAAGATAAAAGCAAATTTCATATAAGATCTAAGCTACTGACCAGATCAGAGTTCACAGGAGAGTTTCCCTTAAGGAGCAGTGTGCATTTGTTTACATGTTGTTTATCTGGGATGTAGCAGTAGCCATTAGGTCTGTACATCAGTTTCTTTCTGAGCAATTTAATTGCATGTAAATTAGGTTAGCCTAATAGCATTGTGTTACTGTTCTCACAGCACCATCTGGCCCTCCAGTAGGAGTGAAGGTGACTTTGATAGAGGATGATACTGCTTTGGTTTCCTGGAAGCCACCTGATGGTCCTGAGACAGTTGTTACACGCTATACTATCCTCTATGCATCCCGGAAGTCTTGGATTGCTGGGGAATGGCAAGTTTTGCACAGAGAAGGTAAACTAAAATCACAAACCTATGAACTGGACAAAAAATGATGTTACTTATAAGGTGCTTTGTTACTTTCAGGTCCCTTGGACTACGGGAAGAAAGAAATTCATATAAATGTTCAGATAAAAGTTATAATTAGTTTATAATTATTCCCATGGTTGTGATGAAAATGGATTAAAAATCAATTCGTACTCAGAAAGTGAGGGGAGAGGAGCTGTCTGTTTTGCTTTGGAACTCAGTGTGTGCATGTGAACCAAAACGTCTCATAAATGCAATTACATCCATCTTAGTTCTGTTGTAACCATGATTGTGGTGGTTCCATTTTGTAAATGCACTCTTTCAAATCTGAAGTCTCAGAGATGTCTTGCTTTCCAGAAATACATTTATAAATGTTGCTGTGTGGATTTATATGTTTCTTTTGATCGTTACCAATCCAGTTAGCTTAGTTTGCTTAATAAACTTTACCCTACTCCCATTAAATTGCTCTGCAAATTCAATTTAACTCTCTGTTTCTGCTCTACTGCTGAGCCCCAGCTAACTAATCTACCAGTAACTCAGGTATGGTGATATGATCTCCAGTCACATCTTTTATGATTAGATGTAGACATAGCCTAAATTTTTACAGGCACTTTCCAGAATATTGTTATGGTTTGAAGATCTGCATCAAGAACAGATTTACACTAGGAAAATAAGAAAAAGTCATTTACTGTTTGGTTGGTATTCAAAATAGACAGAGGCTGTTCAGAATAGATAATGTTCTAATAATGTATTCAACCAGAGAGGGAAGCTCAGTGTTACGGAGTAAACACATATGCTTGAGTAGCTTATTTAAGAGGATTGCCCAGGAAAAGTTACTGGTTTGTTGTTCTGTGTTGTTTCATGGCTGAAAGCTTAGTTGGCAGCAGAGAGTGAGGCTTTAAATTTTCTGTGGAGAAAATTCATAACACTTAATTAGTATGCACTCACAGAGGACAATTAATTTCACCATCAGCAAAAGTGAACAGTTTTATTTCCAAGACTGTGGTTGTCCTTTGTGCTGCATCTGAAAAGAGAACGAAGGACCAGCAGCCATTTGGGAAGGTGGCAGAGCTGCTTTGTCTTTGCTGGATGGTCTCAAATAGAGTGGTCAACTGTGAAGAATAACAGTAAAATGGCTATTAATCTTAAGCAAAATTTGTGAAAAATATTAGTCTCTGAAATACCAGTGAGGTTTATAGGGGGAAGATTTGAGTCCACAGTTTTTCACTATTAAAATTGTACAAAGGAACAGTGATACGAAGTTATCCCATTAAATTGTTAGAAGAAACAGTGAAGTAGTCTTATTAAAGGACCAATTTAATGTTAACTTTTACTCAGTAAAACCTCAGCAGATTTAAATTCACAAAGAGCTTATGAACGTAAATTTCGTCATTCTGGTGACAATATGCTGGATTTGTTGTGTGCAGCAAAGTGGCTGAAGTGCTTTTAGATATATACTCCAGCTCAGCCATGGCTGGGGCACTGAACAGCATCTCGAGTAGTATGTTACCATAGGTATTTCAGATGAGGGGATGGCAGCACCAGTAACGCTTTCGTGTGTTCCCATATTGAAAGTGTTGGAGGAAATGAGCAAATGGAGAACTGTAAATCTCACTGTATTACTATGTCCATCAATGTCAGAGTCACTAGGTCTGTATTTTGACAGATATGTCAGGGTTTGAGGCATAGCATGGAATTTAGGCCTCTTGACATGCTAAGACAATCTGTAGTGCTCTTAGTTAAAGTACAGATGAAAAAGTCTGTGAAAGAAAATTAGTATGTAGAGGTAAAATTGGGCAAATACTGTGATAGTCCCGTGACAGTCCTCTCATAGGTCATTTGAGGTAGAGGCAAGGTTGAAGGTTTTTAACACGATTATTCTGATGTCAGCTAACCCTATGAAATAAACAGCATTGTTTTGTCTTGACACTAAACTTACTCTGCAGATTTGTGAAATCTTACTCCATTCCGTTCCCATACCTCAAAAGACACCTCCCCCAAAATGAAAAAAAAAAATAAAAAATCATCCAACCAAAACAAAACAAAAACCACAAACCCAGGCTACCACCTATAAAAGTCACAGCATGGGCTTTAGTTTCTGCACGAAGGTTGCTACCAATCCACCAACTTAAAAACTGAAACCATCTCATTTGACTGAGCTTGAGTTAGGCACGGCAGAATTAGAAAACAGAACTGCAGTCTTTTGATTTGTGATGCGAGTTATCTTCCAGCCACCTCCCCCCTTTTCCCCAGTTCTCTTCAAGTGGATCAGAAGTTACAGCCTCTACACAGGTGGTGTGCAGTAAATCAGTACAGAGTGCTCACTTGCTTTAGCAATGCAGCACATTCGAAAGGAGCTGGTGGGAAAGAGCCTGTAATATTGAAACGTGACCTTTCGCCCTTGCTGGTGCTAAATATTACAGCTCCTTTGGTTACAGATACCTCACATTTTACTTCAAATGCTTTCAGCTAATGGGTGCTTTTTATGGAAGAGCTGAAACAGCTTTTGAAGTAGCTTCCTTTTTGCCAAATGTATAATCTTTTCTGTCAATAAAACAACCTTATATTTTATATACTCTCATGATACTATAAATTCCGACTTCTAAAATGGATTTGAAAAGTTGAAATTTAGGCTTAAGTCTGAGAAAGTGAACGGAATATGTGAAAGAGAACAAGCGATAGATTTGGTTCTGTTACTGCCACTATTTAGGGAAGGAAAAGCAACGGTAGGCAGAAATACAGGCATTTTAGAAAGAAATTGGAACTTTAAGCAGCAGTCTGCAGTCTCTGGACAGTCAAGCTCTCTCTGACTTTGATAGGAGTTTTGCCTGGCTAAGGACAATGCAAGTGAATCCTATTTATGTTCTTAATCTGTTTTTTCCTGCCTTCAGGGACTTTAGGAAATGAATCCTTAGCATGCGAGGAAGACATTTTCTCTAATATTTTTAGTAGCACAGCTTAGATGCACAGTAATCAAGGAAGTCTACGCAGGTCTAATCAGGGTTGAATTTTATTTTAAAAGCTTGGTATAGTGTACTCTTCCAAATCTGTGCTGTTCATTTTACCACTAAACCTGAAATTTGATAAACTGAACTTGAATTATTTTATGACAATTTTCATTCATATTCACGGTACAGTGGATGCAAGAGAGGCACATAGATTAATTAGTATATGAGAGAGGTCTAACGTCCTGCCTTCTCTGCCTGAAAGACTGGTTAATGCTTGGAGCATCTCCTCACAGATATGATCACAATATAAATGCTGAAATTACACTGAAGTGCAGCTAGTGCTAGATTTAGGATTAGTATTCTGTGTATCATAGCCAATACTTGACTCTTGCTTTTGAATTATACTGGCACTTCACAGTGGCCTGTGTTCAAACAGTACGAAGGCCAGAAGGGACAAACAGGCAAGGCCAGTGTTCATTCTGTACCCTGTATGTGCAGTTTAGAACATATGGAAGTGATCACAGTCCTCAAACAAGATTTGGAGGTGGTTTTGGAAAGAAAGCGTAGGTCCCAGTGTCTAAATCTCAGTCTGTTCCCGCAGATTTTTGTCTAACTGGAACTGTTAATCAAATCTTTTCATAGGAGCGATGACCATGGCTCTGCTGGAAAACCTTGTCGCAGGAAACGTCTACTTGGTCAAAATAGCAGCCTCCAATGAAGTGGGAGAAGGTCCCTTCTCAAATGCGGTAGAACTTGCTGTCCTCCCAAAGGAGACATCAGAGTCTAATCAGAGACCTAAACGCTTGGATTCGGGAGATTCCACAAGTCAGTAAAAATGTGATTACTACTGTCATGAGTACCAGGAAAAAAGATCCCTGTTTGTTTTAGGTTGTAACCACTTTCTGGGTAAACCGATTTGGTTTATGCGAGACAGTCCTAACAATGTAGCATTTTCTTCTAAATGAAACCATTTGGGAATTTTTATCTCAGTTCAACTCAGAACTGGTTTAATTCTTTTGTGAAGAAGTTGTAAGCTTGCCTTTCAAATGAGAATACGTAACTGGTTTGAATTTTACATCAATATCAACTTTGCAGCCACTCTTCTACGGCACTACCTTAAAGTCCTTTATTTGGCTTGAGATACTGGTAGCGCTGGAACCAGACAGCCCAGCAGAGATGAGATAGCATTTCAAATAAATCTGCTGAAATTTTCTGGTTCCTGGCATTCCAGTAACCGAAATCAGCCTGTCAGTCAGTGCTATACCAGCATATTTTTTCACCAAAGAAGTCAGCCCCTCCTGCAGCTCTTTGGGGAAAACTGTGTGTTACCTTGTGGAAATTAAAGTAACATCAGTGCTTTCTCCATAGAAGAATGAAAGAACATGTTGATTTTGTCTGACATAGAACAGGATTTATCTTGGTGATTTGTTACAGATTTTTAAGCTATTTGGGGAGATGAGCTGGTAATTACTCAGGTACATGAACCTTTTAACCTTTCCTTGTGCTACACATTGAATTGTGATTAAAACACAGGGATTTTTCTTGCTCAGGTCTTCTCCTTTTCTGGAATGCAGCATATTTAAGACCTGTCCTCAGAATGAGGTTAATAGACATACGATGTCAAAGCATAAACCAAAGTGAACCCTCCTAGGTGACAGTGGCTGGAATTCTCCAGGCCTTTTCCCTTTGTTGTCTAGTAACACCCTGTAAGCAAGAGGTTGGAGAAAGCTCCACTGCTCCATGTTGTAGGTCACTGAAGAGGCTGTGGTGTGGGGCAGTTCCTTCTTCCTCTCTCACATAAGGACTGCATACAGTCCTCTGTTTCATCTACAAGTTTTATTTTCAAAAGTGTCAAAATGTATGGCAGAGAATGTCTGGAAATCCCATTAAAAGGAAACATTTGCCTCTGTGGTTATGACTGCTACCCTGTTAACTTTCCTGACAGGGAGCAGGGGGTAACTCTTCTTATTTACTGAGCGTTTCTATGTTCTCTTTTGCTATAGCTTATTCTGACTATTACCATCTGGACCAGAAATCGATGACTGGCATTGTTGTTGGGGTTTGCATAGCCTTGACCTGCATCCTTATCTGCATCCTGATTTTAATTTATCGCAGTAAAGCCAGGTATGTTTTTGTTCTTCAAGACCGAGCTCTTTCTGAATGCACTGATTCTTGGGACATGGCACCCGCTCCGAGAGTGCTAAGTTCTCTGGAGTATTCTGTCTCTTCACCTACTCTCATCAGCAGTGGAAAAAAAGTACTTTGCTGGCTATTCCTACTCTACCTGAACCCCTCCTCCAATGAAAAGAAGGAAGAACCCGTAGAGTGGGTCAGTGGTGCGTTGACAACTTTGAGGCACGCTTCCAAATAAAACCCCTTTTGAGTCAGACAAGCACGCTGCTTTACATCACCTGCTCCTCCTGCTTAACCCTCCACCCTGCCCAGACCTGATTTGCAAGGCTTTAACTCTCAGCAACTTGTGTTGCTGGACGAGAGGGAATCTGACGTAAAGCAGTTCCCTGACGCAGTTCCTTTGCAGTGGTGCAAGCCACCATCTGTCTGTCTTGTCATCAGCTCCTATGGGGCATAAACTGGCCTGTAACTCTGGGATCAGAACAAATATAAGTAACTTGAAATAATAAATTAAAAAACTGTCTGGAAGTGTATTTTAGTACGACTCTTTAGCATACATGCAGGAAAAAATATGGATTGAGAGACAGTCTCTGTATAGCATGGTAGAAAGGTCTTAATATCATTAGTGGTTACTTCTTCCCCGTAATAATACTAATCCTGAAAATTCCTGTCTGCACGTAAGCTTGTAGCCTACTGTGTATGATTAACTGGAAGCAGATTTTAAATTTTTTTTATCGCAAGAAGTAACATTTAAATTCCACGAGAATAAGAAGTCTCATATAATAAAATGTAAATTCTGAGAATATACCAATTTACTTGATTTATAACACCTTTGAAGTTTATCCTTGATTTTTTTTTTGGTATTTTCTTCCTGTGGATCAATTTTATTCCTGCTTAACATTGTGTAGGAAAACATCTGCTCCTAAACCTGTGCAGCAAAGCACTGACCAGCTGTCACATAACAGCATCTCATTAGCCAGTGCTAATGAGGTAGAGAAGAATATTGAAGGAATTGCAGAGAATGAAGAATCCTTACTGCCAATGATAGTGGGAAACAGCTTCATCGATGCTAAGGTACTGTGAGCTTTACTCACTCCCAAAACGGAAATCTTTCTTTAGAATTCATTGCTCTGGCATTGGAGTCCTTATCAACGGTAAAATAGGCACACTACCAATTCATAGGAGGTTTTTTTTTTTAATGGGTCAAGCACAAGTTTGGCAATCCAGGGTCAAATTTTCAAGACTTATCTTAACATTCAGCTACAGATCTGGTTCAATACACTTGTCTTACACTATACTTTGCAGATTGCAGAGTTTGGCTCTGACACAGCATCAAAGAATAAAAGCTCCATAGACTTTGGGCTGCTTGGTGGCCTCTGCTAGTCCAAGAAGATTAAGTGAAAGAGTCATTGTCAGCACCTAGTTCAGCAAGTGCCTGTGCACAATCTACTCAAGTATAACACTAAGCATGTATTGAAGAAAGTACTATTTTTTCTGTGTGAGCCAACAGATAGGAATAGAAAGATAGTTTCAAATATCTTAAGCATTTCATTTGTTAAAATAAACGACTGTGTGTCTCCCTCTAATGTAGGGAGGATCTGATCTGATCATTAACAGCTATGGGCCTGTCACGAAGGCTAACTGCAAGAAAAGGTGGCTATTCTTCCAAGATACTAAGAAGCTGAAGACTGAGGAGGTAATTAGTCTATGGGCAGAATCTTCACTGTAACTAGATACGTAGTTTTCTATTTATAGAAAAGCATAATTAGTGGTCTAAGTTTTAATTGGATACTTAAATTTCAGCTGTGTTAAGGTTGATGGTGTTCTGTGTTGTAGTAAAGTGTTATGGAAGTTTCATTTTCTGTCCCAAGTTGTCAGATCCTGTAACTCACTACATTTAACTGATTACTTTCTTGCCTGTGCCCTTTTATCTGTGAGCAAAAGGATTTCTGTGTACTCAGTCTATGCAGAACATCTACAGTATTGTATCTGCAGAGATTTTGTATAATTACAAATTGAAGTTGTATTTATAAATGAAAACAATATAAAAATATAGAGTATCCCCTCCTACCCTGACAGCTAAAATTTTGTTTGCTAAAGAGAAACCAGAAGAGAGATATCAAATTATTTACCCAAAGTACTGAAGAAACTGAGAATCTGAGTAGAACTGTCTGGCTTTTGAAATTGTTGCTCTGGATATACTTGCTACTTGGATGAGAAAAAGAACAGTTTAAAACTGAAGTGTTAAACCAAATCCTGAATGCTATCATACAAATTCACACCTATGAGGCATCTAACTAATGTTTATTGAGTTGTAATTTGTATTGTGTTCTTGTATGTTTAAGGAGCAGGAAGCCTTGAGCTCCATGTAGTAAATTTGTATCCCAAAACATTTCCAGAAGCAGCTGCATATTTCAGATGCCTGCATAAGAAAAATATTTGCTACCACCCAAGGAATAATGTTTAAAGAATATGCATAAAGAGATAGGAGAGAGCTCTAGCAAGTATATTTTTAAAATGCCATTCGGGTCTCCAGCAAAATGATTCTTGATTAGCCATGCTTAGCCAGAAGGGATTACTTAATCTATTATGGAAAAGTATGAGCAAGACTTGAGATTGATTCTTTTTAACACCCTATAGGAAAGCTCAGATTGTTCCGAGCCAGTGCTGTTAGAGGCACTCTGGTGGAATAGGAGATAGGAAATGCAGTAAAAATTCAGATTATGGCTCAGCTTTTCAGAGGCTGAACAACCTTTTTCTCTGCTTTTTATGTAGCCTCAGAGAAGATTTGTCCAGGCGGTGTGTCTGTATCAGCCAGGGACCACTGTGCTGATCACTGAGGATGACTCCCCCAGCTCTCCTGGCCAGCAGTCTAATTTCCAGGTGCCGTTTGGTATTGTTGCTGACACAGAGCATTCAGCCAATAGCGAAGGAAGCCACGAGACTGGTGACTCTGGAAGATTTTCTCACGAGTCCAACGATGAGATACATCTCTCCCCTGTGACCAGTGCCATCCCTCCCACTACCAGTCCTTTTGCAAGCAGTGACTTGGGTACAAACATCATGAGCCCTGCCATAAGTAACTGCACAGGACCTCCTCTGCTGTTTGCTACTGACCAGACTCCTACCTCACCTCTTCAGATACACTCTGTGGTGCAAAACTGACATCCTTAGGGCCGTGCCAGACATTCTTGCAGTGTATGTCTGTTCGAAGGACAATGAACAGGGAGCCAAAGTTTTATTGTGGAAAGCCTGACTAACCTAGCAGGTGATCCCATATTGCTGTTGAATGTTTTGGTTTTGTTTTGTTTTGTTTCATTTTTTAAAACTCACTCATTTTGAATGTTCAGTGGTCAACAAATGTGAAAGGACAGTGCAGATTTCTGACTGAAGTTATAAATGTGTCACTGGAGCAAAGGGAAGGCTGTTGGCCCTTTTGCTGACTATCTACCTCAGTTTGCCGAGAGGTGAACTCTGAATGACGACTGTTTTACCTCATTTGTGTTCTAGTTGGTCTCAGCTATGGAACTGATGATACTTCCTAGTAGTGTTGTTTCATTTTGAGTTTCTTTTCTTTTTTCTTTTTTTTTTTCCAGTTTTGTGTAGAATATGTGTTTGTGTGTGTGTGTGCGCGCACATATGTGTGTGCTCAATGATCAGGGAGTTGTATTGGTAGGAGAACAAGATTGTTTAGCTGAAGCTCTGTCTTTAAAAAGAAGGAAACCTCAGAGTATAAAATGTAATGATTTAATGTGGTTGACAAAGAAGATGTTAAAAACTGGGAAAACTGGAGTTGGTGCTTCCACATATATAGCCACATGAAGGTCTTTTTTACCTCTTGTTTGCTCATAAACCCAGTAAGCCTAGGACAGTGCCTTTCCCCCAGAAACTTGTGCCAGCAACAGCTGACAGGATGTATGCTACGTCCTGAGGGCTCTGGGACACGTTCAGTTGCCCACAGTGACAGGATGTATGCTACGTCCTGAGGGCTCTGGGCCACGTTCAGTTGCCCACAGTGACATGTTGCCCCTTTATTGACAGTTAATGCTAAAAAGCATGGCAAAATGAAGTAGTATTCAGCATTTCCAAACATTTTGGCTCTGCCTAAGTGTCATGGAATAGATAATAATGCTGAGTATTCCATTATCACAGTACTTCTTAGCAATGGTGCCTTGCATTATATATTATAAAATTACTGATTTGCCTTATGTCTTTTTAGTTGCTTTGGAGTACAGAAAGATGCCTTAAATGCTTCTTAGATGTTTTAAGTAAACTGTATCATGAGTTTATAGTTCATTTTTATCCAGCTTTGAGTGCTGAGAAGCACTACTAGCATCGCAGTATGTCTCAGAGCTGTTGTTAGGGTGCAACCCTGCTCCTTCGCCTAGTTTGCTGTTAGCCGGGAATTTTAGCTCAGGGAGTGACTTTACCCACATGCCAGTTTAAAACTCTGATAAAACTACCATGAGAAATAAAGAAGCCAGAGCTTTAGTTGAAGAGTCTGTTGAAAGAGGCGAGTACTGCTACTGCCTCGAACCCATGCAATTCCTGTTTTATACTACCTCCTTTAAAAGTTATTCTAGTGGTTTTTTTTGATTTTTTGTTGTTGTTTTTTTCCTGTACTCAGGGAACAGTTTGTTACTTTTGAGCTGCCTCACCAAACGTGAAGCAAATGGACAGGGTATCATGTTTTGTTTTTAATAAGAGAGAAGGAGAGAGAGGGAGGAGGTTGGAATCATCCAATGTTATAAACTTGCCTGTATCTATATCCAGTCCTCTTCTCCACTCATCCTCTTTCCCTGTTTTACTTTACATAAAAAAAAAAAAAGAAAAAAAAAGCAAAAAAAAAGCATATGTTTTTACTTTAAAAAAAGAAATGTTTAAAATGTAATGTTGTGAGAAAGCAACCATAGGAACTCCTGGCTCTATTTAAGTCTGTCAGAACTCCCATTGACTTTACTGGGGCCACGATGTCATCCTTAAGGTAGGCCAGGCTGACTTTTCTATTATTCCTCATGTATCAAAAGGTGGTCAGAAGTCATCAATAAGCCTTACTGTTCTGTCTGTTTTGTGTCGATGAATCAGCCTCTAGTTCCTGTAGTTCTTTACCTTGTGACAGTTTGCTAGTTCTGAATCAGACAGTATACATTCACCTTCTCCTAACAGTGTTGATTCAAATGCTTTAAAAATAATCTTGTACCAAAGACTTCTGTAGAAGAGAAGGAAGCCACATATTGTCCAAAAATAACTGAACTAGTTAAACGCTGTAGGTTTGAAGAGCAGAATACATTTTATTGTGTAAGTAGTTACTAACAAAAAAACAATAGGGCTTCTTGACTGTAGTAGTTGATTGCATAGATGAGTTATATGCTCATACGATTTTAACTACCTTGTTGTTACAAAAGCCTTTAAAGAAAGTTATAATAATACCAGCAGATATCTCCAAAGACTTCCAAGTGTATTTTTTTTCTCCAGCATGTAGCTGATCAACAATACAGTATTAAAAAAAAATATTTTTTAACAGTTTTTTATCTACTTGCTGAAGAAAAAGAAAACCTTTTCACCAAAGATTTATTTTTGGTCTCGTCAGGCAGAATGTTTAGTGTACAGCAGAGTACTGTTTCTAGTTAGGTAAAGTATGAATTAATCAAAACTAGATTAAGAATGTGTAACTGTAGTGTGAAGTTTCACACTTCATCTTTTGGAGTAGCTTCTTTTGTTAGTTTTCCTCGGGGAGAGCTGATATGCAGATGGTAACTGCTTCTCCAAAGACTTGTTTGCTGTGAGTACTGATAATCAAATTTAATTTTATGACCTTCCTTACAGGTAAATACTTTAAATCCTAAACTTTTTTTTCCACAGACCAGCTCTGTAGTTTAACTCATGGGTAATTTGACAGAAACAGACTTCATATAAAATTTGTCAATCTAAGAAAGATGCTCTAACTTCAGTAGCCAAAGAGTTGAAAATATTCAGTGTATTAGAGAGCAGTGCATCCAGAACTGTATTCATCACCTAATGTTTTATTAAGGTACTTTTTATCAGCAAATAAAGAAAACCAAAGATATTTAAGGTTACCTCAGCATATAGGCAAGCTTAGTTAGACATTAATTATTCTGTCTTTTTCTTTATTTTTATGTTAACCAAATCTAATACGTTTCTCCAGAACCCAGTCTACATTCACGTGCTTCCCTTTGTCACATAATCATGATTACTACAGAACAAAAAATAAGTTCTCCTCAAAATTCATGGCCTATTGCTAATATATCCCGAGATCTTGTGAAAGAAAATTTGTGTTATGATTGAAAACTCCACCAATGTAAGCAAAGAAATCTCCAGAAAGTTTGTGTAGAAATTGATACTTGCTCTATTGAACGCAATAGCAGAACAAAGCCTTCATAATTGTAAACAGTGCAAAACTGCACTCAAAGTTTAAGTGCTTCATATCCTTGAAGCCAACATGTGTAATTATAGATATGATAATACAGATACTAATTATCTTTATACCTGTGGCTGTCTCAGGCTGTCAGTTTTTCATATGTAAACTTTAGCCATTCCATTTGCCCAGAAAGAGCTGACAACACAGCAGGCAGAATGGTTTCAGGTTTTCCAGTGTTTTTTTCTTGGTTATGTTTGTAGAAAATGGGTCCTGGAGAAAAAAAAAAAATCTTTTTTTTTTAATTATGAATTTTACTAAATATGTTCTGGAAGATGAACATAAATGTGGAATTTAGTGTTACACTATGTGAATTGATTTTTGTTTTAAGTGTATTAAGAACTAAGGAGCCACGGCTGATGTAATGAGTATATATGCAACCCTCACAGTTGAAAAAAAGCAAAAATGTTAGAAATGATGTGACTCAAAGTATCAAAACTTATACGGGAAATCTCAAAACTGGTTTACCATGCTAATTTTGTTTCCAAGTGAGGACTCTGCCCTTCATTTTTAACAGCAATGCCTGTTCTGCAGGACCTGGATGCAAAACCAAATGCTCAATCTGCCCCCAGTTACACTTGTGTACTTTCCTCATATTTAACAAAGAAAAGCATGCTCATCTTTCAGGAGTTATCTAGGAGAACTGGGAATGTGTATGCTATGTAGAACAGGGCCTAGCAGTTGATTTTTTTTCTTATTTATTTATTTTTAATAGCTCTGTCTTTGTAAAAGAAACTTGAAAAATCTACATATCGCATTTAATAATTTCCTATATTAGCTGTGCATTTTCTGTATAATTTATGAGATTTTAACAGAAAAGAGTATCAAGACTTTTCTTTAGCTGTCTTTAAGTAGTTCATTCCCTCTCTGGTTTCATTCCCTTGCTGTAGACTACGAGCTAAGTCTTCTTTGCCTTTTTCAAATCAGAGTCCTCATCCTGTTTCTTTTGAAGTCAATAGAGAATTCATTTTTATCTCAGTGTACATGGTCTGGATAGGCAAAGTCAGGTTGGTTGGTTGGGTTTTAAATCTTCACTAACTGAAAAGACAGCTGCACGGGTGTAACTCTGAGGGTGATATTTCACAGAAATCAAATCACTGAAGTTATTCTGGTAAAATTGAAAGCAGAATTACACCTAGTAATTGCTAAAGAGGTAGTTCTTAGCTTGAACAATTGTTAAAACACTTGTTAGTCGTTGCAGCTGCAGCTCTGCTAATAGCAAGCAATTGCTAAGGCAGAGGAATTTGTCTGCAGGAAATAATGAGTGCTTTTCTATAAATATAACCTTAAAAATATATTATTTATACAACTATATTTTGGAACATGTGTTTCAAAAACCACTATTCAATACAAGTCCAAAACCAAATTACTTTCTGTTAATAGAAGCCCGTATGAAAAAAAACCACAAATTCAGTTTGACTCAGCTGTTTATTTCTTTGGAATTCCTCTAGACTTACACTGAGACTGGTCCTAATTGACCCAACAGGAATGTAAACGCATGCTTAAGGTTTTGCTGTGTTGGGCCCTCTGATTCCATTGCGAGCTGTGCTCCTGGAAGTTTTCAGCTTTTCACGATAGCATATATCCACATTGCATCTGCCTGGTGTGTTTTCAGTAAAGACTGACTGTATATGAAAAACTGACTTATACAAATGTTGCTTTTTGATTGTTTGGCTTTCGGTTTGTTTTTTTGTTGTTGTTGCTGGTGGGTTTTTTTGCTTTTTTTTTTTGGTGTTTTGTTTGGGTTTTTTTTAAAGTTGTGAATGAATTGCCAGTGTAGGAGCCAGGTATGTATCTCATATTGTGGTGTTCTGGATCCTTTCACTCCACGTGCCATTTTCTTCTAAGGGCAGCAATGGCTGACTGGCTAATGGAGGATGGAGCTGAATTGTATTAATTTTATATTTGTCTCAGGGGATCAGCTCTGTGAATTCCATTGCATGAGGGAAGCTAATGTTTGCCCTGATTTGAATGTAACTTTTTAATGTCTTTTAAAAACGACTTTGTTTAATAATGTTGATTTGTTTTTCTTTTTCTAGCATTCTAGTAAATGTTACCTAGTGTGTTGGTTCATTTTTTCCCCTCCAGGGTTGTTTATATACTACCCCAAGGTCATGCCAAAAAGTAATAGAAGTTTAAATGCCAAATGTTTATGAAACTGCTGTCTAAATACTGATTGATTGCACAGTTAAAATAAAAGTTTTCCTTAGTAAAAGTGCTACTTGATAAATATTTTATTTTCAGTATCTCTGACAAGTGGCTCAAAACAAGTACAATAAATACACTCCTTCGTTTTAGGCTGAGCGGCTAGGGAGATATTGCCACTTAGTCATCAATAGAGATAGAGAGTAGATGGTACCTGCCTTATCAGTAGAATTAATAGAACTATCCCAAACATGTATTCATTTATCATTTATCTAGAACTATTTCCTATCTAAAAACAGCATCTGTGTTCCGCTGCTGTCAAATACCCACCCGAGATCTCTGGTTTGGTTTATTTTCTTTGGCTGTGAAGGATGGGTTCACAGCACAGTTCTCAAGAGTCCAGAAAGCTGCTGACAAAGCTGCACTACTGAGTTTTTCCCAGCATTTTTACACCTGCTAACTGTTGAACCTGGTATTTCAGCATATGACAAGACTATGAAAATACAATTGCTGTTGGTCAAAAGGCACAATGATATTTTTATGAAGGACTACATTCTAGACTGAAGTCAGTCAAGTTAGTTAAATTAGTGAGGAAGTTCTCTTCTGTAGGGATTAAAAGGTTTCTATTGCTAGCAGGTTGACTACTGATTGTCACTTGAAAGCAACGGAAAAATTGGCCAGATGGTTTAGAGAGCTAGGTACAGAGTTGGATTTAGAGTAGTGGTACCTATGGAAATTTTAACACTACTGGAAATGAAACCACAGTAATTACTGCTGTTAATTACAGGGTCTCTAGGAAGAATAAAACCAGAACAGCAGTGGAACCTGAACTCTTGCAATACTTTGGTAGGGTTGACTTTGGTTTTTCATCTGTATTGTTTCCTAAAAGACTGGAACTCTTCACTGGCACTGCATATACCAAATGGGAAAGAAAAGGTATTTCACAGGTATTTCAAAGCTTTTAAATTACAGCATTGGGAACTGAAGATTTGAAATAAATGTTCACTGACTATGTCCAGGAAATGACTGCTTCTGGATACATTTACTTTCACTTCTTAGTCTGACCGTCTCTGAGGCACACGCCCTGTCACTTAGGGGCACTCCTAAGAGAGAGGGTGTGCTGCGTGCACCCCTAGGAGACAGAGCCTTTTTGCTCTGGCAGAGTCTCACGCTGATGAGTCGGGCTGCCTGGATTCTACAGTAGAACCATGATGTCTGTCTTAATTTTGAATTCTCAGAAGATAAAGGAAATCCAAAAAGCCTTCTCGTGCATCTTTACGAATCACAGCTGTTCTTCCCTGCAGAGTCTGCTTATAGCACAATTGTGCCTAGCTGGGTACCTCATACAACATTCATTCCTGGAAGTATTAGAGCACCAGCTGTGGTGACAAACTGTAATTCAAAATACTTTATTCCTTACGTTCAAATAAGGAACACTGAAGTATTGTTATTCAAAGGTATTTGAGAAAATTAGACCAATGCTGAAAAAATAAGAAAGTATTCTAACAGAGTATTTGTAAAAATACTAAATTTTAAGTATAGTAAATAAAAAAAAAAAAAAGATAACAAAGAATTTTGAATACCTAGCGAGTGGTCAGTGTTGGACTGTCCAGTGATAAGAAAGCTCTACCAGTGTGGTCCACCAGAGAAGCTGCTCTTTCTCTAGGTGAGAACACGAATCAACTAGAGTTCCCGATTATATTACTGCTGGCTAGTACAGGTACATTTTACAAACCAGAATCCTCATTCTCAATAGCAATAAATAAATAGTAAAGCCCCATCTTTCAAGGAGTTGTTACTACTACAAAGAAAAGCTTTAAAACAGCCCTGTTTTGTGACCTGATGCTGTGCTACTTCCCTGCAGTTTGTCACCAACCTGAATGTCTGAGTCTCAGACAGGTGAGCTCTGTGGGCCACTTACATTGAATGTCCAGCTGAGATGGTCTTCTGGCAGTGCTGCAATGTGGTCCAAATTCCTCAGAGTTTCTCTGGAGAGATGCCTCCAGTATATTGGAAGTTGAACAGAATTCCAGGTGGGCCTGGGGGATGCTAGATACTGTAATCATCTGCAGTTTTGAGGGATGAAAGTGAATTTCTGACAGTAACTGAAGATATGGTTCGTATTATACTGCTCAATCAGTGCCCAAAACAACTGGATTCTGCTTTAGCTGGAAATAGACTGGGGACTTCCCAAAGGTCATGTTAATAGAATGGTTTTGAATTTCCTTTTATCTGCATGGCAATACATTGGGGAACAAAAACATTTTAATGAGTAAAGCAGCAGACTTCTGGCTGTGCTGCCAGGCAATTGCACCACATGAAAGCAGGAAGTGTTGCTGACAGTACAGCTCGCTACAGCCTTCAACAATTTGCATTTTGGTGTGCTGATCTAGGAAATGAAGCCCTCTGGTTTGCTAAAAGTTATCGCCAGGGGATGAGTGACAGAGCTTAATGTATGCTGTCTCCTCACTTTTTGCAGCATACATTCATATTAGCTTAAAACAATCCCACTGAACTACTTGCTCATAGCCTTCGCTATATTAGGTCATGCACTGAAGTTGGAAGTAACATAGTTTACAGCACAGACTGTATGATTTAAAAAAATACTTCCATTAAAAATTCTATCATTTGTGTTAGCAACTATCATGCTTTGGAATAGATCCTGAATATTTACAAGTCAGTAACAGCTTGCTCAATCTCTACCAAATAAAACAATCTGGCTTTGCTTTACACAAAAGCCACAGTCAAAGCAGAATGAATCCCTTGAGATCAAGATTTCCAGCTTCAAAGGAAGTTAACTCCAAGCTTGAGTTCTATTAAGTATTTATTCTGCAAAAGCAAGACAACCTGTAGTTCATAATAGGAAAGAATTCTGATACTGGCTTTTACAACACTTCACAAAAAGTTACTATATTAAAGAGGAAAGCACCCTCATTTTTTATATGCTGCATCTCTAGCTTTGTGATCTACATATGGCAAGATAAAAACAGTGAGGAAGGACCACATGTTAGAAGCTGTTGTAGCACAGCCTAGAATCCCAGTCACTTTTGCCATTGCAAAGGTTCAGGGGTTTACCTGAGCTTGCGCTACCTCTGGGATTAGCTTTTGAGCACTGGCTAGAGATGGGATAAGCATCCTGGCACCCAGCAGCGTGTGCTGGCTTGCATCATAGCCTATGACTTAGAAGTCTCAGCCCGAGCAATGAGGTTGCCATTTGTAGTTGCGTGAACTGGAAAACAGCTTTTTAATAGGAGGACTCCACAACTTGGCTTAGCATTCAATGAGATTTTAAGAGTTTGTCATGATTTTTTTCTTCTGTAGCTCAGCTAGGCCAAAACTTGTAATGCAGCCCTGCAGTTGCAGATAACTGACTCCACAGGAGCAGATATAACACCCTGAAACCTCTCTCTGTAAATTTCAGATTTTGAATCATTCCCACTAGGTATTATACATGTCAAGCAATTTAATCCCATTTGGTGTTTGCAGACAGATAGTGCATATGTTTTAAATAATTAGTTCCACATTCTTTTCTTGAAATCCTGGATTTCATGTGAATTTTAGCCTAGGGATTAGGGAAGCTGCTCTCAGATGTAATGGGTGAGTGCAGCATCTATGTAACTAGGTCACAGTATACTTAGGCATATTTAGTTACTGTTCCTGTGTTCTCCCCTACTTTTGTTGCACAATAAACAGAAGAGGTAACTTAAGTCTGATTCGTTATCGCCTCTTAAAGGATGGCAGAATTCAGAGATTTCATAGCAGCATTTAACTGCATTTTCTAACTACGGTATGTTTCCAATATCTGTTCTTTCGTTATTTTTTTTTTATGCTTTAGCCGCATTTTCCTTTCATAGTCTACAAATTCCCCAAATCCCACTAGTTGGTTCCTGCTTCTCAGCAGATCTCCCATTACTCAGACACAGTAACTTGTTCAAAATAGGTTTTGCTACTGCATTCCAGCAGAGAAAAAAGAAGACATAGCACTGTCATGTAGCAGTCCCCTCAACTGTCCACTTAACCAAGTTTCCTTGTTACTTGCTCATTGTGGAAATGCTTGGTAATTACTGCAAATACAGGAGGTCTTACTATAAGAAGGTCTGTAACATTAGGGTGAGTTAACCTTGGCTGGCTGTCAGCAGCTCACCAAGCTGCTCTCTCACTCCCCCTTGACAACAGACTGGGGAGAAAATAAAATGAAAAAGCTGATGGGTCAAGATAAAGTCAGGGAGATCACTTACCAATTTCCATCATAGGCAAAACAGAAGACATGGGGAAGATTAATTTATTGAGCCTCCTCTGTACTCATAGAGGCCACCCCTGCAGCCCTCCTACTACCAAAACCATGCCACCTACACCCAATACAAACATTAATGATATTTCTGTACTAAGATTTTGGTCCCATTTGCTGTTTAATATAGAGCTGGCTTCTGATTATCCTGCTCTTAATTTCAAAGAAACATAATTGTAGTTGACAAACTCAACTACTGATCCAGATGAAGGGAAGGGTGTGATATAATCTGATGGAGGTGGCTGTAAAATTATTTTTTCCTCTTGACAGACATGTTCTTGCTAAAATTTGTCCCCATTCTTGACTAACCATGTATCTTCCTAGAGACATCAGCTGTACCCCATAAACCCCAATAGAGTCCTCCAAAGAAAAACATGTATGGTAACATGAAAAACAGCTGACTTCTAAATATGACTTGGAGTTTTGCAACCTTGAGTTGAGCATCAGTGTTTTGTTTCACTACTAATACATGTTGGTTTTAATTGAAGACAGTGAATCAGAGATGCATGGATTAAGTCTATTCCTTTGTGTGCTCTTCAACTCTAGCAATGAGGTACTGATTCTCTTCCTTAGCGCAGAAAGCTGGTTTTTACCCAACTGTAAGTAGGGTTAGAGTGACTGTGGTGCAGCTAGAAGTTGCATAGAGTAGTACCGCTTAAATGTCTACAGAGGTACTGAGGGAGGCTCTGCTATTCGCTCAGTGACTCTGCCTGATACTCTGAGCTGCAGTGTCTATATGTACTTTGACTGGACAAGCAGTTCCAACATTTGAAATTCAAGGACTTCAGTCAGCAATGCTGAATGGATCTGATCCATTCCAGGAGGCAGTGCCCTGGGAACTGCACTCCAAAGCCATAAAGCAGATCATAAGACAAAACAAATGCATTTTTGTGTGTGGCACTTTCTGTGATATCTAGCTCTTGTCAAATGAATGTGACTTGCAAAACTGTAAAAAGTTGTGGTGGTGTATAAAAGAGGCAGCACATCCAGGAAGATTCCCTCTAATTCAAGTAGCCAGATGCACGTGGGTCAGGAAGCTCAGTGCCTGTCCAAGGCTCCTACTTAGGTGCAGGGCTGCGCTGAGATTCTCTCATACCCACACAACTGTGCTAAGCCTGAAGAGCTGCTTCTGCAAGAGGCTCTGCTACCTCTAGAGTGAGCATTTCCACCCCTTTAGTTTTATGGCAAAGATTTCACTTTGGCAATTCTGCAACGCAAATCCCAGAAGAGTCTTTGACTAAGTTTAATTACTCACAAATGCACTGAGAGCTAGAACAGCCTGGGACAAGGCTTCCTCCGGTTTTTACAGCAGCAAACTTTCTAACGTGGACTCTCAGCAAAGTAATCAACAGTTTGGATCCAAGAGCAAATTCATAACCAATTATTGTAAAGATCAGTGTGGCCTTTGCAGAATACTAGAAGGGGCTCTTGAGAGAACTAAGTGCAAGAATTAAATGCTTGCCTCTCTTTTCATCAAATCATGATAAACAGGAAGATGTAAAGGATCAAAGATAACCCAGAAAGGGCAAGAAACTGCATTTCTTTCATTTCCCCACAGAGTGTCCTCATTTCACCACTCACTTCTCTGAGTAGGTAGTAATCCATTTTGCAGGGGAGGCCACAGAGGTCTGTTAAACATGTATTTGCCCCTTTAAAAAATTTATTACACTGACAATGGTAAAAAAAGCTCCTTTTTACTTATCCTAAAGGTAAAGGAGAAAGAAATCTAATGTTCCTTTGTGACTTGAAGATCAAATGGGGGATTTTCAATGTATATATACACACACAATGGATATATATAAAAACATACATGCTGGATTTACTGTCAAAATGTTTGTAATTTGGTATATAAAATACAAAAATGAAAACTAAGTTCCTAGATAATCAATGCCTTCATATTTTATATTGGCTATAAAATTTTAAAGTTTTTATAGTTAAATTTTATAGTATGTTGGTAAATTTTAGGTTTTAACTTTATAAATCGTATATGCTGTTGGCAAGAGTATCTGATTGCATTGAAGTTTTTTTTCCTGAAATACTTGAGCATGGCTGTATTTTACCTGTAAGTTGAAAAGGTAAGTGTGCACTCATAAAAAGAAATCCGTTAGTTTCACTAAGTTCAGAACTAAGAGCTTGCTTTGAACATTAAAAATTTGGTACTAATATAGATATGACATGAGTGCCCTTTGTACACATTTCTGAGACATTTTTCGATCAACCCACTAATAACTTGTCTTGAAAAACTTGTTTTATGAGCCAATGTTTTGCCAAGTGATGGACAAAGGCATGACAATTCTTAGGCTTTTTACTTGATTTAAAAACATCATGCATCATATGGAAAAAAACCTAATGCAATGGACTACAGAAAAAAATCTTACATTCTTTCATGGAATAACTTGTAAAGGAATGTGTTCTGCCCTTTTTCTCCAAACAGTTTTGTATTCATTTCAGATTAAAGTTGAAAAATCGACAATTAATTAGATTTTTTTTCCTACTTTATATGATATGGATAAATGGTTAATGCAGTAGTTTAGGCAGTCTTAGTTTTTGTTGATTAAAAGCAGAAATGAAACAGACGTGGGCTCATGAGACTTGGTTTACATCACCGTAACAGATGTAGCATTCACCAGTAGGCGAGCAATTTACACTAAAATAGCTTCAAGGACTCGTGCTCAAACTGTTTCAGTTACAGATACAATCCCCAAGATTGGCAGAGAGATGCTCTACAAACGACAGACCCTGAAGGGACCTGGTTATCACATTTTTCCAGAGCAATACTGGCTGCCTAACCAGCTAGACTAAAAAGGCATAAAAAGCACATCTCTGTGTAACTTACAAGCATGCATGTGTTGAGCTTTACTACCCTGCAAGAGGGAGATGCGGAGGAGGAAGAGGTGTAACTCCAGCATAGCAAGAAGAACAGATTTCTAGTGTTGTCTCGGGCCTGACAGAAAAAGGGCATTTTAGAAAAAACAATTGTTTTTCTCCTTCACAGCAGGTGGGGGAAACAAATCTACTGATCCTGGAAGACTGTTAGGAGCTAAGGCCTTCACAATCCAAATGTCCTTAAATGTGTCCCTTTCCTCTGGCTTAACACTTTGTGTCCAGATGGGAGCCTGCCGCCTTGGCTTCTGTGTCCACATGCCAGAAAACCTTCACAGGTGCCACCGGATCTTGCCGTGCACGTGCGATACCTTGACACTGCCCAGGCAGGCTGGCCGCTCTGCCCTTCTGCACGAGCCCGCTGGACTCCCAGGTCCACGGCCATTGCACAGGGGTGCATTTTTGTCTCGCTGTGTAGGAAATCTTCTGTGACAAATTGAAAAGTCACAGTAACATCACAGCTTAAAGCCGCATGTGATTTATTTTAGAACATATATGGCTTACAAGAGAGGAAAACACCAGTGGTAGAGTTACATAGCTCATCCGGCTTCCAGGTTTTTCTTCCTTCTGATGTCATGCTATCTCTTTTCTTTTCTAACGTTATTTCTCTGAGATGTAATCTTGGCTTCCATAAAATCAAACAGAACAAATCTTTCACTTTTTCCATTTTAGAATTCCTTAAACGTCAGTAAATTTCTCTGTTTATATTTTTTCCATTAGCCCACTTGCATACGTTCGTACGTTGTCAAAATGGGCTGCCATGCTACCCTCTGCTCCTAAGAGATGCAGTAGTTATGTGTGAAAAGATGCAGTAAAAACTCTTTAATGTTAATGCTCCGTTGCAGCTCTATTGGTATTTCTGTTGGATCTTTATGGATCCATTGGCAATTCTCTCCTGATAAGGTAAGGCGGTGTTGAATGTTCGTGTGCTATCAGAAAGAACAGTAAAAGAAACTTCTTTAACTACTGGTAGTTTGTAAAGAAAGGCTCTTTCAATAGCTTTGTTTTTAACCTGAATTCAAGAAGGAAAAGAACCTCTGCAGTGCGTGTAGGCAAATGGTATTCTTTTCACAGATATAACCAAACCCACCTCTTTTATATTGAATAACATTTTTAAGCCTTATGTGTCACATGTGATTGAAGTTATTATTACCTCACCAAAGCCACTCTTTTTGACAGCCAAGATGAGTTATAAAGTATTAACTTTGAATAGTATTTGTTCACAACTGAGTACTCTGGCAGGGAGCAAGAGCTTTCTGTGTGATTGGTTATTGTTAAAAAGAAAAACATTATTTCGGAATGACAGAATCATTACAGTTCAAAGGGACCTTGGGAGGTCCAGCCTTCTACACAAAGCAAGGTTAACACTGAACTTGGGCCAGGCTGTTCTAGGCTTTGCCCAGTTGGGCCTTGAAAACTAAATTTCTTTAGTTTCTTTTCCCAGTGTTTGCTTAGCCTTAAAACAATTCCCCCCCCCCTCATAGCCAGATGGAACATCCACTCAAATTATGACCACTGAGTCTTGTTTTCCTGTTACGAACTTCAGTAAAGAGCCTGTCTCTCTCTTCTTGGTAACATCCACCTAGGTTATCAGTAGGTACCCCTAAGCTTCCTCAATTAATGCCAGCTCGCGAGTGGAAAACACATCAAAGTGATTTTAGCTCTTTCAAGTCACCAAACCCAGCTCTTTTATACAGAATAACATTTTCAGGCCTGATGTGTCACATGTGATTGAAGTGATTTTAAGGACCACGCATGAGCAGTGAGGCCATCAGGTAGTGAATGGTGTGTGATAATGAGAACGTTCATAAACTTTCGGGGAATATTTGAGATGCTAGTGTAGAGCAAGCGAATTGATTCCCTTCAGGCACTGTGTCAGCCATTTCCAATATAGGTTTAGAAGTGTAAAGTCAAGCCAACAGGATTCACACAGACTGCTCGCTACTGTACAAAACCTGAGTACAAGTTAAAGCTGAATTTGGATGAACAGCAAAACAGACATAATTTTCTGCAACTAGAGCACTGGGTTAACTCTGAATTCCCTGCTCTCATCTTTGATGCAGACAATCTCCCCCTAGGAACCTTTACAGACTCGGTGACATCAATCTGCGCATCCATAATTACAGTCTACACACTATTACAAGGCAGCCTGGCACAAAAGCTCATGCAGTCCTGGGAGAATCACTGAGGCCTACAGCGAGCTCCATCACAGAAAACGCAAATCTCTTTACAGATAAGACACATCTTTCCTCCAAGTAGAGACTAGCTCACACCCACCTTGCTGATAACAGGCTACACTTCTCTACAGCAAGATTACACAAAATTAACCAGAAGATCCCATGAGAATACCGGCAATACGCTATACTTTGAGGTACATGCATTCAGGAATTGCTGCAAAGTAAGAGACTGTGGATAAATAAAAACAATGTCCAGAGAAGGACAGAAATCGACATAAAAACCTGAGTGACTTTCTCCATTTTTATTTAGGCATTCCAAACGTAAAAGCAAAAACATAGCACTACCAATACCTTAACCTTTACACAAACATCACTTCCTCCCCCCAAAAAAGAGTGTTCCAAATACTGGAAAAGTACCAACTATCCACCTGCCAAGAAGGTATGCAAAGAACTAGCACTGATGGACCTTGTCAAATCAGGTATGTAAGCAAACCCCATACTTTACAGATGGACATTTTTAATCAGTTAAGGGAGAACAGATCCTTATTCAAGAGAATTATTTTTAATACAGCTGATTTAACAGTTTTGATCAAGGATGAGGACTCCATACGTTAACACCTCTGAAACACAGCCACTTCAGAAGATGGGAAACTGCAGCAGAACATACATTTCCAACAGAGCTGCGGTGACAGCAGCAGCGATTTACCTGTCCTTTGCTATTTTCAAGGGTTCAGAAGATTCTACCAACACTGTGCAGGCCACCAGTCGGGCCCTGTAGGTCGTGTCTCCTCTGTACTCACCCTGGGGCCAGCGACCAGATCGCAGGGTGACAACCATAACGGAGTAAGGCCCTCTTTGAAGAGAGTCCTCCAGGCGCCGTGGCCCTACTCGCCAGCGAGCGGCCGGCGCAGGGCGCTTCAGCGCTTCAGGCCGGCGCCGGCGCTGCAGGCGGGAAGAACGCGTAAGCACGTGTCGCGGGCGAGGCAAGCGGAGAAGCCGTCGAACACGCGGTCGGCGCGGCCCGGATCGAGACCGGAGAGGCGGCCGCCGAATGCCGCT
>VWZK01021237.1:36817-51764 GCA_013396935.1 Baryphthengus martii | reverse complement strand
TTTTTTTTTTTTTTTTTTTCCTGAAATGTGAAATGATATGGAGTTGTTATGGAATTTTTTTCCTTTAAAGACAGTCTGTCCTCCAGGCTTTTTTTTGGTATGGTCTTTAGAGCGGACACTGTGTTCTTCAGGGCCTTTTAACTGGTAATTTTTTATCCACATTCTCCTTTCAGTGTTAAAGATGAGTTGAAAAAAGCAAGTTACCAATCTACTGCCATCCAAACAGTGCAAAATATAAACTGATTAAGATTGACATTTATTTTTTGTTAATAATGATGTGGTATTTTACCTTTTAGAAGAACATATATCAGAATCTGATTCAAGCGTTCTTGAAAAATGTATATGGTAGATTTTGTCCAGCACTGTATGTAACTTTGTTGCTTTCTGATGTCTGTTTTCAGTTTCTTTTAAAATAAAGATAAGTTTTTGCGGGGAAGTTGCCTGTTGATTTTATAAAGATAATGTAATGTGTAGATTAACTCTTCTATGTTTTTCCTGTGAGAATGCATTTGGATTAGGCATAATCCTGCAAGAAACAGTATGAGGTCATATTGATCAGAGAAGACAGCTCCTGCCTTTCTTGAAGAGGTCTGTTCTGTAAAGGCAGTAATCTGAACTAACTTCAAAGCAGATTATAAGAGGTTTTGCATCATAAACTTCATTTGTTTCTTACAGGATGGGAGGGAAGGGTCAGGTACCATTTGGCTGAATAGATTTATTTTTTATTTTTTTTTTAAGATGTCTGCATTTGAAAAGAGATTATGCAAAGAATTATTTGTTCTAATTTATAAAATTATTACTAATGTAATTGTGTTTGTTGAAATGCCATGACTAACACATACCAAATCAATACCTTACCAATAATCTTTTAAAGCAACTGATATGGGTGGTCCCAAGCCACACATGCGAAACAGTGTTTTTGGAATAAATAGCATTGCTTAAAATGTCCTTGGTGCTCTTAAAGAATATAGAGGGATGAGAAAAAGGAGAGAGAATTTAGAAGGGATGGGAGAAAAAAAAAGATTATTTATCAAAGATAAGAAACTGTAAACTAGTTAATGATTTTGATTTTTTTTTTTTTTCTTTATGTTAAAGTCTCTGAAGCCATTAGAAGTAAATTAACCCTTGGAAGAGATGTATGTATATATTGGCAAATGGAAGGTCCAGAGTATTAGTAATGTTAAGATTTGACTGGAATATAAATCACTATCCTGCATAGTACAAGAGATGGGAGTTTAAGAATAAAGTTTTCCAGGGAAAATTTTAGCTCCTTTTACTACGGAGTTTCTTACACTTTTGACTGACAAGTTAGTGCTAACAGAAGAAAGGTCCTGAATGGACCTCTCTCTTGGTTTATTTTGCAGAAGTGTCATAGTGAGAGCTCAGCAAATTGTCCAAGTGAGGTAGCCATGTGGAATATGTAGGTGGTGTTTCTGCACATACATATGTCATATTAATAAGGATTTTAAGGTTGATCCAAGACCTTGCTCAGTCTCTTTTGTGTCATTCAGCAGGTAAATCTGCTACTTTGATTTACAAAAGTGTTAGTGATTTGTACTGTCTTTTATGAGTGAATTACAAACGTTTGCTTTGGAGATTTAATTTTTAAGTAATAGACTGGTTTTTATAATGTATTGAAGCTATTTTGTGTAACTTGAGAACACCACGTACAGGTAACCATAATTATGTCCTGTCTTGTGAAGTGTGTCTACATAGTATGTTCTTTCTGGCAGGAATAAATAATAAGCTGCTTCATTTCACTATATTCTCTGTGATTCAACTATAAGTGACACCTGGTTGACCAAGGCAGAAGACCAGCACTCCACAAATCCACGACTTTCATTGTCCATGAATGAACTCTTCAGAACTGAAGGATGCATTCTGGATGGCTACTGCTGCACACTGGAGTGGTAGGAGATTTTGAGTTACTATTACACTATAATTATTCTAGCCAATGCTGCTGTTGAAACACCCTGACTTAAAACAAAACATTATCCTCTCCAGCTCCTCTGTTACTTCATGTAGGAAGCAGGCAAATAGGATTTTTACTTCTGTGTGTAGTTTTGGCCTCTGCGTTTTCAATATAGTAGACCTGTGACAGCTTCAGAGGTCAGCAAGGAAAATACAGCTATGTAAAAGAAATATAAATAAGCTAAGAGTCTTTCTAGGAAAGACAAACATCTTGTAGAGTGGAGAAAGGTGTGTAAAAACCTGAATGGCACAGAAGGGACGTTCAGAACTTCCTTGCTTCATCCTTGTCTGCACTTGCCTGAAATTTGTCTTGCAATATAGACAACTTAAGAGATGTTAAATAAAGGTAACATGGGACAGGTTTAAAACAAACTGGAGTTTGGTTCTCACAGGGAGAATCTTTCCTCAGCTTTTATTTACTTATTTTGTCTTACAGTTTCTTAGACTGAGAGTAGCCTTTTTATGGAGATGTCATGATTTAAGTCTAAATTCAGCACTATACACCACAGAAGTCTCATCTGCTGCAGCTGACAGCAAGCTCCTTATTCCATGATGCATATCCTACCGTAAGTCTGAAAATATGTATCATGCAAAGTTTAAAATAAAAAAGTCACATGTGCCAAAAATACCTAAAGCATTTTGAGTCTCAGTTAAATCTCTTTTCTCTTATATTTTTGAGTGTTCTTAAAATGAGGAATTTAATCCAGGTCTAAGATTCCAGTCCGTGCAAGCATTCATCCATGATACTGATGTGGGTGTGTGAGGCTGGAGAACAACCCAGAAATCATACTGGTTATGGTGTATTTCTTGCTCTAAAAATGTTTTAAGCCTCTCAGAACTTTATTTGTATGTGTGTGTGTGTGTGTGTGTGTGTGTGTATATATATATCACATCAAAAATCTTAGCTACTGCGTGCAATCTTAAATTCAATTTTTGTTGGTCATATTTAAAAGAAAAGGGGGAAAGCTGGACTTTTTGGTTCTGGATTTTTTTTCCAAATAGTTCTAAGTAATTGTATACTTTTAAAAAACTTCAAACATTCCTGAATGTTTTTCCATGTGTTTGTCTTGCTTTTTACCCATATTCCCCAAAAGCAGTTGCTTTCTATATACTAGGTTTTATTTTGGCAGATACGGTGTTACTGTTTGTGCGCTTGTTCGAGGAAGGTTGAGCAATAATGTATTGGCAAAGACAGCAAAATAGACTATATTGAGAGGCAATAGCATGCAGCTGCCAGTAAGACCTAATTATTTTTAGAGGACGTATGGAAGTTTCAGTGTATTGCTACATCAGTCCTCAGCTTTTAATAGTTTTTACTAGAAATTCTCAAACGAATAGCAGTTTGTCTCTTTATAGAAATGTATTTGGGTAATAAGAGGTGCATTCCTTCCTGCTCTGTGCAGGTGTGTGAGCGAAGCCAAGATAGAGCCAGCGTAAGGCTTTCAGGTCAGAGGCCAGTATCTACACTAGTTGTTCCATCAGCTCAGTGCGCCAAGTTCTCGAGCCCGCGGCACAGCAGACGTTTGCTTCACTTCGTGCGCTGTTCCTGTGAGCCCCAGCGACAGGCTCTGCTGTTTTAAACGGAGTACTGGGCTGGCGGGGGAGAGCGCTTTACTCGCTGGCTCGNGGAGGCCGGAAGCGCTCTTTTGAGCACCGGAAGCTCCCCTGCCCCTAGCAACGGCGGCGGCGCGCCCGTAGCAACAGGCGTCGCCATGCCGGTGTGGCTGCGGGATTACAGCTGGCGACAGACCGGCTCCGCCGTTTACCTCTCGGTGCCGTTGCGCGGCGTTCGGGTCACCCCCGCCAACATCTTCTGCACTGACCGGTACTTGAAGGTGGGGCGGCCGCGAACTGCACCCTCTCTCGTCTCGCGCGCCTCCGGTTGTTCGGCATCTCATCTTGGGGCATCTCGTGCCCGTGGCCTGCGGCCGGGCAGGACTTTATAGCTCTGTTAAGATGCACACGCTTAATACACCACGGCAGCGCTGTCGTGTTTTTCTTTTTTTAGAACACTTAATTTGTAATTTCCCTTGGTATGCTGCAGGCTGTTAAATATCTATCCCACGAGAGGCAATGGCTTTACCTTTGGTTGTTCTACTCCTTACTAATGCTGTTGCTACTCAGAAGGTGGCAGCTGCCTTTTGTCTCATAAATGGCCTGAAGTGTACACAACTGCTTATATTATGAATAATAACTCTAAATTTGTCTTATGTTGCAGTGATGAAGAGCCAGCTTTTTCAGTATCTTTTGTCTAATAAAATATATACCCTCTGTACTGGATACTAAGACAATTAGTTTTGTCAATAGCATGTGTTTCTTGAGATTTGCTGTATGCTTGTACTGAGTGTTTTGAACACGTGAGATTTAAATAAAAAGTATTAGTAATTATATATTTATAGGTGAGCGTCCCTCCCTTTTTATTTGAAGCATTTTTATGCGCTCCTATTGACGACACAAATAGCACAGCAAAGATTGGAAATGGAATGATTTTCTTCACTTTGTATAAAAAAGAAGTGGCCATATGGGATTCCCTAACTCTACCAAATGGTAAGTTCTCTACTGTGAAAAGTGGATTGTATGTAAGAAACTCAAACTGTGTCAAACTAATAAGCAATGTGTAGCAGACATCTAGCAGCAGAAGCTAAGTTACACCTCATTGTTCATTGTTAAAAATAGGAAGTACATGAAAATAGACAAAGAGTATCTATTGGCCTTAGCGTGCACAAAACAATGTTTCTTGTAAAACTTACGGTTTGTGTGTAAGCAAATCTTAGTCTTTCCTAGAGATGTCTTGGTAGAGGTTGCTTTATGGAATTTGAACAATGTTACTTTTTCCCAGACAAAGTAGCAAAAGGAATTCCATTTTTATGAATACGATACCTAAAAGTAGAACTTCAGGACCAAATAGCTAAAACAGGTTTTGCTTGGTTTTAAGCTAACAAGGAGGAACTGCAATATCTGAGACAGAGTGCTATTCTAAAAGCCCATGAAAAGGCAAAAGTGGAGACAGAAGCAAAAAAAGTTACAAAGCAAGAACACAAAAAATATGCATTGGAGGCCACAATGAAGGTAAGCTTAGAAGGAGCTCTACAAAACACATATGTGTAAACAACTACCAACTAATCTGGCAGCTGTTTGGTTAAATATAACTTTAAAAATATGAAAAGTACTCACTTTTATTACAGTGACGGCAAACTGTGTTATTTCTTTGTATTTAAAACACACGTCTTGCCAAATATGAAAATGAGACAGAACAAATGCTTAGAAGTTGCCATGTTCTATCAGCAATACTCATGAAAATGTTTGGTGAGGACACAACAATAATTTGGCAAAACTGTGATCTTTTGTGGCCTTTGCATCAGTGCAAGTGTCTAGTCATTTAGCACTGTCAAAAAAAACTAATTAAAAAAAATACTGCATTTATTCATTGTTATATTTTATATGAGTTGGTGTTCATTGCATTTTGTATGTATCTGTCATTCTGAATCTTATGTGTATTTTAAGACACGTTCTTCAGAATTTTTATATATATGAAAAGTCCGGTCACTCTGTGTTTGAACGGGTTTTTTAAAGTATACAATGAAATTTTAAGATTGCATATGCCATTTGGATGAAAATGAACTGCAGGTAGTGACTTTCTTAGTAGCAACATTGTATGTGTTCTGCCTTTGTAATAATTTCTCAAAAAGAGGAGAAATAAGAAATAGTGTATTAAAATGAAGCCATATATTTTACATTTCTGTATATTACAGAGATCTCTCTTGACATACGGCTACGATTTTCATTGTTTACAAGAAAAACATGTTACCTTAGTAGCTGTAATGAAATACTTAAAAAATATGACTTTTAAAAACTAATCAGAAAATTTTACTCTCCCAGTCATTCTTACTGATCTCTCACAACTCTGCTTGTATCCTCACGTTAATGATGACACTATGCTTGGGATACGAAACTGGGAAAATGAGAACTTTTCTTAGTCGTCTTACTGTTATCAGATATTACACAACTCATAAGTTTATCATTACAACAGCTTGAAGAAGCAGAAAGAAAAAGAATTGAAGATCTGAAAGAAAAGGAGCGGCAGAAGGTCACTAAGGAGTTGGAGTTATGGGAAAAACAGCAAAAAGATGCTGAGAAACAAAACAGGATACAAAAAAAAGGGGAACAACATCAAGACATAAATCAATTAAAGGAGAATAGAAAGGAAAAAATGAACAACAGGAGGATTCCTAATGAAGGAACTTGTAAATCTAGACTTAAACCTACTAAAGGTTGTATTATTGAAGTGTATTTTATCATTCTTTAAAGTATGGGCATAACTTTACTCCTAGATGTTTCTAATTCATTGTTTATCTTTGTCTTCACCATACTGAAATAATTATTTTCGTTTGCAGTTATTTTAGTGTCTTTATTTTCAGGCAATTTATCGAGCTAAAGCATGTCAGTTCTTAGCTCCCATTTAAGTCTTTGGAAATACAAGGGCAGGTTTTGTTCTAAGCTTTAGAAATCTAAACCAGAAAGCCTTTCTGACAGTGTAATGCAGTCTTTATGAGGATGGAGTTCATGTTACCCTAAGTTACCTAACTGCTGGTTTCAAAAGAAATGTGCAATCTCCTTTTAGTCTCGCTATACTTTGTCTTGGCCCCACAGAGAGCCAATTCAGGGAACTAAAAGTGTAGCCAATAAAGAGATGCCATGATATTGCACAAGCAAATGTTTTGTTTTTTTAACCTTCCCTTCAAATGAACAAATCTAAACCTTTCTCAAGCTTTTAGAGATTTAGTTGTAATGTGCAGAATTTCTTAATTAGCTGTACGTTGGACTTTGATAGAGAACGAGAAAAATCTTTCACTTCATTTTTCATTTTCAGTACTCCATTTTTTTCATAGGTCATGGTTCTTACAGTATGTTTTCAGAAAATTTAAAGGAAGAACAGTTACCAGCTCCTCGATCTGCTGCTACAATTAAAATCAACTTTACGTCACGAGTTTTTCCTACGCCCATGCGAGAATCTCGTGTCGCAGAAGAGGAGGAGGTAAGAATTGCTCTCTGTTTTAGTATAGTGCTTCTACTGTTTTCCAAGGTGGTGAATTATTTACTGTGTATTCAGTAAATTGACAAAAATGTTACCTGTGCCAAGGAATGTTACCTGTGCAATATTCTTATCTTCAAAAGGAGGCAGTCTTGTTTTAAGAAGCACTTTTATATAAAAATTATTTTCACCAATCATGTGACTGTTCAGATTAAAAAAAAAGGCAGCAATATTAATTGGATACCTTGAAGTACAAAATTTGAAAGATCTTTACTATTACATTAAGAATTCTTTAAGTTCTGTGATTCTTAAAAAGAACCTCATGGTTAGCTTTTCTGAGCTCTATTGAATGAACACAAAGAGTCATTTAGGAAGTTCCAAAACAAACAAGCAAACAAAAAATGTGTTAGTCATGCAGTAACCTTACTTCTCATCTACTAATAAAATATTTGAGGAAACTTGGAAGATTTTCATATCTATCACTATTAAGTATTTCTTTCTGTCCAATGTGTGTGTCAAATAGAATTCTTTTGGTAGGAATCAGTTGAAGAGATGAAGGCAAAATCCTCTTTTGGAGTTTGAATTTTCCTTCAGAAATAATACTTGCATGTTGTACATTTGCAGTGGTTACGTAAACAAGCAGAAGCTCGAAGAACCATAAGTGCTGATACATCTGAGCTGGAAGATTTAAAAGAGGAGGAGAAGAATCCAGATTGGTTAAAGGACAAAGGAAAGTAAGTTAGATTCCATTTGAAGATGTATTTAAAATTCAAGATTAGTTATATACTGTGTGTCTATTGTTCGGTTTTGATACTTTTTGTTTATCCTAGACACAGATGGTGAATGTCTATGTAGTAGATAATTTACTGACAGCTTACGGGGTTTGAATCTGTAAAGTCATGAGATCCAATTGCTGAAGCTTATAATGGACAAAATCATTGTAAACACGTAATGCGTATTCTTCTATAAGGACAGTTAGGTCAGTGCAATATTATACCGAGGTGCATTTCCTTTCATTTGTGCTTTTTATTGAGACATTATTATCTGTCTAAAACAAACTTTAGGAGTTACATGTCTGTATTCTGTATAGTCAGCACCAAGCTTGACTGCACTTCAGCTATGTTGTTCTCAGAAAAGGCTATAAATACTATTTCCAAGGAAAAGCTGCTAAAACTTGAAAGATTTGAAAATTAATTGTTAACAGTAAGTAAGTATTTATTTTGTGATTTATCACCTTGTTTAAAGTGCATATTTCACTTTTTGTTTTACACTTAGCAAAATGTTTGCAACGGGAAACTACCTTGCAGCTGTAAATGCCTATAACCTCGCACTGCGGCTAAACTATAAGCTTCCCCTACTCTATCTGAATCGTGCTGCTTGCCACCTTAAACTGAGAAATTTCCATAAAGCTATTGAAGATTCCTCTAAGGTATAAAAACAGATTCTCAGACTGTTATAAGTGATTGTGGCTTACTACTGTGATGTTTCTGTTTCAAGCAGATCTGTAAATATGTGTGATTCAGAATTTTTAAATTAAAAATTGGTATAATGATGCCATGGTGAAATATTAAAATTTGATTGTGATTGATTAATGGACTTTCAGAACTTTAAAGCAAAACAGCGACGACAAACAACACAACCCAAACCATGCTTCCACATGTTTGGGACAACAGCCCATATGTTGACTCAGTATATGTTTCTTTACAGGTAAAATATTGTAGCAATACATAGGCTTGGAAAGAAAAACAGCTTTGAGCAGAAAAAAAAAAAAAATATACACAGATACACTTTATATTGTGTTGTTCTTCATTTGGTGGGAAGGAAAAAAAAAAAAGTGGTGGTGTTAAGTTGGATACCTTAAAACCACCCCAACAAGCCACATATTTTTAAAGAAGGGGTGTATCATCTTGATGTTTTAGCAGCCATTATTTGTGCAATGAGAGAGAGTGATCTTAAAGGACACCTGAATAATTTAGAGAAAGTTTTCCCAGAATTGTTTTTTGAACTGATAAGTGCTTGAGGCTTGAAATGTGTTTTTCTCTAATAGCTACTACTACAATATATGTGCTTTTTTTAGGCCTGCTTTCTAGTTTTTTGTAGCATGGTTTGTAATACCATGTATAAAAATAGAATACCTTATTTGACTGTAATAAACATTTAACATGGTACTGGTCAGATTCTAGCCATGGCAATGAAACTATATTTAGCAAACTGTGGGGTGACAGATACAAATCTTAATGACTAGGTTCACAAGCCATTTAGTTAAATTTCAATATTTATCTTCTCTTTCTATTTGACTAGTTATTATGTTACTGTATAATAATAGTAATTAGGTGAGAGGAGTGTGTATAAACGAGGAAAAAAATTAAGGAAAATCTTCCTCTAAATGTTTTGAATGTTTTCATTTTAAAGGCACTAGAACTGCTGATACCACCTGTTCCTGATAACAAGAATGCTCGAGTAAAAGCGTACGTTAGACGTGGAACAGCATTTTGTCAGCTGGAATTATATACTGAAGGTGAGACCTTGATTTTATGAAAACACACACGTGGTTTTGTAGTGACATGCAAGTTATCCTGTTCAGTTCAATGAGATAAGTCACACCTTTACTTTTTCAGGAGGGATGTCAAAGGAGGCCTATACAATCCGTATCTCTCGGTTGTGAACCTTTATACCACATTCCTTAATTTTTGTTTTTATTAATTTGCTGAGTAATAACAATTCCACTTGAAAAATCTTTCCAGGTTTTAAGAAAGTTGATTGTTCTCCTGATTCAGGAAGTACAAATCATTTTTTCCATTGAGAAAAAGGCTTCAGCAAGTTGTGCATCCCCTGTTTGTTCTATTGGGCCAGTCTTTCTGTGCATAATGGCCAGCTATTGATCATAGCAGTTTGCTGGCTGCGGAAGGTATTAGTGAGGAACAAATGAGAGGACAGAGATGAGATATTTGTGTTGGGAAGCATTCAAATGTGGGATGTAAACTGATAGGAAACTAGATTGCACTTTTTTTGTTGTTCATGAAACAATGTTTTACTGGTTTTGAGATTATATTTACAGTATTTCCAACTCTAGTACAAATTAACCTAAAATAACCTGAAATATTTCTAAAAATTTGGTTGTGAAGTGCTTAGTAACATATTTTTGTAAAATGATCTATGAAACTCATATTGATGAGCAAAATGTTTCATCAAGTCTGTGTGATTTGTGTGAAAATACTTGAATTAACAGTGTCTCTACTGAGTTCTCTAAGAGTATCAGGTTTTTTTTGTGAGGCAAATTTCTAGGTGAAAGTCAATAACAGAAAGTAAAGAATATTCAAAATGTCAATGTTGAGACACTAAGCTTTTCACATCGGGTTACCTTTTTCTACCTAAGAATTCCTTGCCATTCCCTTACAGCCTCATTTGCACTTGGAAACCTTATAAAAAAAAAAAAAAAGACAACTAAACAAGCCTTTGCTTTACTTCCTGTACTCATGGCTTGCTTCTTTTTTCCCCCAAATTCTAGTATTCACAGTTCAAGTCTGTCTTGTTTTTTTTAATTTTGTTTTCATGCACTTTCATTCTGTCATTGTTTTCTTTCTTCTGCAGAACATCTTTGAACACTCCCATCATGCACACACATACGTATATATGTATGTGACAAAAAGACTCTGTTTTAATGTTTCAATACCTGAAAATGTTTATGTAGTAGTTTCCACTAAAATGGAAACAAAATATAAATGTATTTACTGACAAAAGTCAGTCTTATTAATGTATCTACATTAGGTCTCCAGGATTATGAAGCAGCTCTCAAGATTGATCCTAAAAATAAAGCTATAGAGAAAGATGCTGAGAAGATTCGACACCTCATTCAAGGAACAACTCAAGATTCTTAAAAAAAAAGGAAAAAAGAACTTTTTGAGAGGGATGCCTTTTGAGGGCATTAGCAGGTTTTCAGTATGTTGTTAGCTAGACATTTTTCCGTTTCACTCAGAACACCTACAGAATTGGTAAAAGATTGGATATGGTAATGACTCTTTTTGGAAGTATAGTATTATAACAAATATTATTAGATACATTTTATATCATTTTGATACAAAATTGTCATATTTTTTGCTTTCTATGAAATACTGGTGGGCAAAATATTAAAACATGGCTTTGGTACTTGGTTTAAAGTTACTCGTAACTAAAAAAAGTATTTGTCTGGCAACATCTGCTGAATCTAGACAAGGGATTTTCAAACAGCTTGAGTAACTCCATGTAGTCAACACCTGTTAACTTACCTTTCTGTTCTTCACCAAAGCTGGAAGAGCTGTGTTGCATATGGTTATGGTTATATGGTTTCCTCTTATTGTTCCTAGTGTTTGGCACATCTGAAACTAAGGCAATGAATTTAGGTTAATTCAGGCATCCAAACTGTAAAACCTCCACCTGGAAGCGTAGAGGTAGATTTTATGTCATGCAGAACATTCTTTTCAAGACTGAGTAACGTACATTGAATGTTTTCAGACTGTTTGAAATGCTTGTTTAAGCTGAACAAACAAGGTCATTGGAAAGAATTATGAAGCAGTAGCATGGTATTGTAGTGCAGTGGTAAGTGAATCCTGTGATAAATTGTGCTGCCAATAAATATGACTGACTTTTTCCATCCTACTACAATTAGTAATCTTACAGTATAGCTGTAAAGCTTATTCTGAATAAAAAACCATTGTTGTTTATGTTGACACTGACTAATATCTCGGGAATGCTAGTGTGATTAAAAATTCTCAAAAAGGGCCCATTCTGGTGAGGTTACAAGTGTAAAATGATACGAAGCATAATACTATGATTTGAAGTACTGCACCTGTCGTTTTGGATAGTGGAAGAATGCAATATAGAATTGTATTGTTTATATGTATGTGTTAGCATTTGTATTACCATGTGTCCTGTCTTAACCTTGGTGGGATGGGGGAGAAAAGGGTAAAAGTGAGAAAACTTGTGGGTTGAGATGAAGACAGTTTGTTAAGTAAAGCAAAAGTGGCACACACAAGCAAAGCAAAACACGGAATTCACTGACCACTTCCCACCAGCAGGCAGGTGTGCTGCTGTCTCCAGGAGAGCAGGGCTCCATCACATGTTGATGGTTACTTTGGGAAAACAAACACCATGACTCTGAACGGCCCCCCTGCCCGCCCTTCCTTTTTCCCCCAGCTTTATGCGCGGAGCCTGATGCCCTATGGTCTGGAATGTCCCTTTGGTCAGTTGGTCAGCTGTCCTGGTTGTGTCCCCTCCCAACCTCTTGTACACCCTAAAACTACTTGCTGGGGGGTGGGGTGAGAAGCAAGAGACCGTGACTGAATGTAAGCCCTGCTCAGCAATAACAAAAACATCCCTGGGTTATCAACACTGTTTCCAGCACAAATCCAAAACAGCGCCATACCAGCTACTATGAAGGAAATTAACTCCACCCCAGCCAAAACCAGCACACTGTGACAACCCGAAACACTGGACTTGAAGTAGTTCTGTTTTATTAGGCATTCTATCCAAATTGTGACCCTTTCAACTGCACCCCTTTCAGTAGCACTTTTAGCAGACTTCTGAATTCACATCAGTCTGTTTCCTGAATACCATTTATGACTGATTTCTGTCTTCAGAAGAAAACACTATTTTTTCAGATATGTTACTCTGTGTAAATGTTATACCCCTGGAACAGGGAGAAAGTGGCAGGTGTTGCTTCTGGTTGCTTTACTTGGAGACTTGAGAGGAGTGGTAGGGTGAGTCAGAAATGTCTGGGACATCTGCTGTTCCTTCTTCCCTACAGATATCTACGGCATTGCAGTGGAAAGCAGTGAGAGTACCGTATTTGCAGCAGTTGGAAGGAGGGCAGTGCAGGAGCTTTAGTGCCTCAGTTGAGTGTAGTGGTATACTTGCCAAAATACAGCTATTTTCTGAGGAGAAGTGAAAGCTAAGGAGGAGGGATGCTGGCAATGGGAAAAAGAAAATGCAGAGCAGCAGACACTGGTGGTAAGTCCTGCACTTTCTGTTTTGGTTCCAGAACCTGTTGGGACAATCTATATATGTCAGTATAGGTTATTTGTATTGCAGTGTTTTGTTGTAGGTACTCAAGGCTATTTTTGATGTAGACAGGCACATCTGCTGCTGTGAAATAGAAACAGTGCCCTCTTTAAAGATCAGGGAAGCAAACGTGCTTGGTGGCGTGGATAATATCTACCTGTTTTATCTCATTATATTGGGAGCAAATGGTTGTTAAACTTCTGACTTCAATACCTGAGCTGACAGGGTGTGTACTCCTCACCGAAGCCATGTGCATTGTGTTGGTATTAGTGTCCTGAGATGTAGGAATGTGGAGACAGACTTTAAGTTTTAAGCCCAGAAAATTCTTCAATTAAAACAAACAAACCTTCAGGTTAATGTCTCTTGCACTTAACTCTTTCTATAAAAGCAAGAGTTCCACATTTAGGATACCAGTTTCGAAAGTTTTATTTTTATAGTTTTAGGTCTGTTTGAGAGAAGTGTATCATCAAGTGGGCCACACATCCTTTTTAATACATTTTATTTGTCCCAGAAAAATAAATCAGGTACTGACAGTTATTCCTGGAATGACTGAACCAACAGTCAGATTTTCGTTCGTAAAGCTTAGTGTCTAGGCTAAGACTAGGACAAAAAGACGAAGATGCATTTTTACAGGGTATGCTGGAAATTGGGGGAGTCGTACACCCTACTTCTGTCAATGGCAGTGTTTAAACAAGTGTTGTTGTGAAATGGCCCACAAGCGAGCAAGTGTTTTGAAAAGGTTTGATCCACTGGATGGTAAGTACAAGGTAGCATCTGTGAGATAGGGGGTATAGCACCATATTCACTTGAAGCTGTTTTAAACAGTAAAAGCTGAGGCTTTGTCAAAGAGCCATTGGTAATGAGTGTTTTGGGGTCCAGCATACAGGAAAACACCGGATTGCCAGGATTTGCGCAGAGAGGCAGGTGAGGAAGTTGGTTTTGCTCAGTGTTTGGACTTGATGGCAGTTCCTTGGCAAAAGTCATCTTCTTTTCCTATGAAGGAGATGGATTTGAATTCAGTAACAAAGGGACACAAGTTGGCTATGAAGGACAGTAAAAACTGGAATTTATATCAATTTCCACATTAGTGATAATCTTGAACGTAGAATATATCTTAATATCTGTGGCAGAAATAATTAGTGTGGATAATAGAAACATGAATGAGAGTGAAGCATATAGTGAGGCTTTGTGGATGGTTTGTTTTGGCTTCGGCTTTTCCTTTTCTAATACATAGAAATAAGTATGCTAAAATAGAGCCCTTAAACCTCCAGATGACTGTAATTCCTTGCTCATGTTCATGTGCATGATTTATTTATTTTTCCTCTTTTTTTTCGCTCCTTCTCTGTTGGGAGCAAATGGACATGTGACAGGTATTTCTTAGTATGCTTATGGCATGTGCTCTAGTGCTATATTGATGAGCATGCAGTAAAACTGCACTGAATGAGGTATCGCCTGTAGTTTTGCTGAGCAAGTCATTCAAAACCTGCTTTCTTTGGGGAACCAGTGAAATCCTTTTTCTTTGTTTCTTGGTCAGATAAGAGATGAAGAAGCATTCAAGTTGCTAGCTTAGATAAAATTCAAGTAAGAAACTCTGTCTTTTCCTTTACGTTTGTTGTTACTAAGGCCTGTCGTTGCCTCACATTTGTGATTTTTTTTGCACTAGTCTTAGAGCGCTGTTGAGGCTTTAGGATCTACTCTGTTTGTACTGTACCTGTTGATGAGATGTGGTCTAGCCTAGGTGGGTGGTCAGTGCAGGAGCTGCCTTACCGCCAGTCACGAGTGGCTCTTGGGGAAAGGACAGTTTCTCCTGAAGCAGCCCAGCTGCAGGCGTCTGATTCCAACAAGCCAGTGCTGTTGGGAAGCTCCAAATTAGTTAATTCACAGTCAAAAGAGTTTTTTTCACCTGTC
>VWZK01021237.1:1675-36382 GCA_013396935.1 Baryphthengus martii | reverse complement strand
CCCGGCTCCCCTTGGCGGGCTCCGTGGGCAGCGTGCCCGCCCTGGCCCTGCCGCTGGCCCTGGCCCTAGGCGCTGGCGGTTGCCAACTTCCTTCTCTTTCATCATCTGCCTCTGTCTCTCCGGCTGATGCAAGGTGTTCTTTTTCAGAAGCCGTGGTGGTGTTGCTTTAACTGCTTTGGCCCCGCGCCGCTGTCTGTTTCAGGTGTGTTTAATAACACCTGGGAGAGAGAAGCAGTGGGCGCTGAGCAGGGAGTGCCCGGCTTTGGGATGAGGTGGCTTTTAGAAACCGCATTTAGTTTGCTGGAAATCATAACGAGGAAATAGTCTCTATGGGTTGCTAAATATATTCATGAAGAGCAGCGTTACTTTGGGAAAGAAATAATAGACTTGTGTGAAAACCCCTAAGTATAATAGCCCTGTAACATGTTTTTATTTCTGCTGTGCCATAAAGAAGCTACTGTAGAAGAGAACTGTGAGCTTTTACTTGGAATAATGGCACAGCAAACTCTTAAGCACTGGTTCCTATCGTTGCCATGTTATTCATCATTTTCTGCGTCAACACTGAGTTTTGTTTTGGTCCTTTTCTTTAGGAGATCCTCTTTGAAGACAGAAGGACTTAGGGGGTTTGTTTAGGCTGGAATGGTTAGTCTTTCTGAGACTGGTGTTTATGCTGCTTCACAGTGGAGAAAGAGCATGTGGTACCTCATTTATCTTGTTATTAATGTAATAACAATACATATGGCTTTGAACTTTTGCACCTTATGCTTCTGTTTTGTGTTTCAGTAGGGTTAGGAAAGTAGTTCACACTTCTGGTTCCCTGACTCCTCTTCCCAGGCCCCCCTCCACAAATACACAGAGGGTGAACTCTGAATATAAGGAATATTTATTTTGTGTGGTTAGAAATTTAAAAGGTGATGTCACTGAGAATATAGGACGTTTGTGGGCCTAGAATCAGCTTGGCACTTTTAACTGGAGTATAATAGAAGAACTTGAACTGTAACTGTCTTTCTAAAAATAGCGGTGATAAAGGTATTTAATGAGAAGCCAAACCAGTGAAACTGTGTGTAGGGGGTGACGCTTTCTTTCTTTTTTTTTTTTCCAATATTTCCTTCTGGCTTGGCCTGACATGTAGGAGATGTGGACAGCACCAACCCTATCCAGCACCTTTGTGCAGCTAGGAAACACATGCTGGTTCTTAGTGAGTCTTTGTCGTTTGATAGTGGAGAATACAAGCTGGTGAAGATGTGAGTAGGTCAGTTTAGCTGTTGGGCTCTTCTGTATTTCATTTCCTTAAGGGTCTGGATTTGGCCTTGGATTTAGTTACAACTTTGTGTTTTATTAATCTTTGACAGAAATAAGAAATAAGCAGTTTACTCTAGCTATTGATTGAAGTTTAGGAACACTGTACCTAGGTATTTTTTTCTTAAAGCGTTTTAGGCTGTTTTGCACTTTTAGAGCTAACTAATTATAATTAATAAGGCACTTTACTCTTGATAACTGTTTTACTTATTCCTACAAGCACATTCAGCAAATATACATATAGCAACTGTAGAGATGCCCTTCAATCTGATGCCATGTTATATATCTATCATCTTTGGTAAATATAGCAGTTCTAACCATAAACTGCAATGATTTTTGTAATGATTCTCTTTTTATTCCATTAAAAAAATATATTAAAAAGTTTCTATTTTAGAGGTTGTTTGCCTGTATACAGTTAAATATACAGTGTTAGTATAATGTGTGGGTTGAATACAAGGTAAGTAATTTTCAACTTAAAGCCAGCAAGTAATAGAAAATGATGATTGTTTTTCTGCTTGTTTCTCTGTTTATTTTTTTAATATTTTTTTTTGGTTATGCAGATAGCCACATAGGTCCTGAAGCTTTTCTTTGGGAAGGGAAGACAGATGTTTAATGCTTGTGGAGCCTGAGGCCGTGGTTGTGTATTCAGCAGAGTCGGTTTTATGCAGTGCTCAGTTGCCTGTCAGTCTGTGATGTGGATGGAGAGGGAGAACAGGACAGCATTTGTGATGATTTAGCCAGGGCCCATGATGAAATGCTGAGCTAACTAGAGGAAGACAGATGTTACAATGTCCAGCACAGAATCTGTTGTTAAAACTTGCTCTTTCAAAGTTTGTAAAGGCAGTTGTATCAACAGATTCTTTTTTTCTTTTTTTCTTTTTTTTTTTTTGTTTTGGATTTGAAAGGATTTGCATTGTTTGACTTCACTGTTTTTTTGTGTAGCAGTGAGGTGCACTAAAACAGGAATTGCCATGTTATGAAACCAAAGCCTGAATTTCTTCCACAGTGGAGATCAGACTTGCTAGTAAGGACTGGGTAGCTGTCTGTACTATATTTGCTCCAAGTTGTATTTTTTTGTGGTTATGCAAAAGGCTTGTTTTTCAACGACAATAAGTTTGGTACTCTTACGATCACACTATTCACTGAACTATAGAATAAGGAAACGGGATTGTCTTTATACTGAAGAGAATTATTAAAAGATAATTTCAGATCGCAAATACAGTTTTTGCAAAATAGCTGGCAATGTTTCTGATAGGTGGCAAGTTCAGGTGCTGATAATTACCTTCGTCTGAAAGGAACGCTGCTGCCGAACGCCTGGTCAAATTCACACCAAGCAGATGTTATCATCTCCAGAGCTCTGGAATGCAGTCTTTGCCATTTGAGCATTTGTTATTTTGACTACCGAAGAAGTATGATTTTTTTTTTTTTTTTTTGAAAAACCACAATGCTTTAATTTCTTTTTTTTGATGATTGAATACAATGGGATTTAAGAAAAACAACAGACCCAAACAAAAACACACCTCCAAACCCCGGTAACCTTGATGTTCCCTAGCTGACATTCCAGGAAAATCACTAAAGAAGGAAGAAAAAGATCAAAAGGAAAATGACAACTTTATTCAAAATAGGGCTTTATTATAAATGGAAATCCAGTTTCTCTGTAATTTTGCTACCTAAATGTCCTGGTTTGAGTGACACTAAGTTGATTGTTAGCGGACATTTGTGCTTTATAAACTAGTTGTGATCGCCACCATTGCCTTTTTCAATAGAAAAACCCCAAATGCATTAGTTGAAGTTGATGAGGAAAAAGTATTGTATTAGAAAAACATATGGTAACTAATACAGAGAGAGGAGACAGATGTTTACCATATATTGTAAGAAACTTAAATGGAATTGGAAGTGGTGTATTTTGTTGTGCAAATTCCTAGCCACGCTGGCGTATTTAGATGTTGCAATCCAAGGTTTGTGTGTATTTTCTGTGTTAACAAAATGGGAGTAAAGACAGGATTTATGATAACATAGAGAGTAAATACATTTAAACAAGTAGGTGCTTTTCTTCTTGTTCTTACTGGAAGGAACTAGATGTGGGAAATAAAGTAGAAGTCTGAAGTTCTCAGAACTCTGCTTTGTCAGTGTATTTGTCGTTTTATAGAAGCTTTATTGAATTGTGATTTCTTTTGCTGTTCTATAATGTTGGATGCGTAACGTAACACACAAATGATTGGAAATTTTTCTGTCTTGGGCATTTTTTTTTTTCCCCGCCAAGATAAATGTATAGTAAACTTTATTTAAAAAATTGATGTATTCTTATTTTAAGGAACAAGAAATGCATTACATTTATTTTAAAGTCTTTTTATTAGTTAACAACTTTAAAAATTAATCTGAATGTGTAACAATAATGAATACTCAGTATTTTTGGTACAGGAGTAAAACTAAACAGGTGACTGCAGCCAGACAGCTATCTTCTGAAAATAACTACCCAAGTCATCCAGCAGTATTGTAATAACTCAAATTTGTACTTCACATTTTTCATTCTGTTTTTGTATTCTCCAGGTACTCTCAGTATTCTTCAGAATCTGTATTTGAGAGTGCTTGAAAGGAGACACAAAATATTGTTTTTCCCAGTAGCTGAAGAATATTAGTTACAAAAGATCCTAATTTGTGTCTTCTCACAAAAAAAATCTAGTGTATTTCTCGAATAAGCTGTAGTTTCTGTGCATCTAACAGTTCAGAAAATAGTTCACCTACTGAAACATGTCTTAAACAGTGGTGCTACGGAAAAAATTTAAACTTAACTATAGATTTATTTGGGTAGCCATGTGTTTGTGTATTTTATTATCTAGTCTAAGAGCTTTTTGACTGGCTAAAATAGGTATACGCATACCAAAGCCGTATTTGCTCCAAGTATTGGGAAAAAAAAAAAAAAGGAAATATGTATAAAAGAATATATTTCCTTTCTAGACATTTATTCTATTTTTAAATTGCAGAATAACACTTTGTGAAGTAGTTACATGTGCTGTAACATCATGATTTGGATTCTTCTGTTTGTTGTTTTTTTTGGTTTGTTTTTTTTTAAAGGTGCGGTGAAATTAGTGTATCTTGCATGTTAAAAGAGTCTACTCTTATTTGCAGTGTGCTTTGAAAATGTCTGAAAATTCAAGTGACAGTGATTCATCTTGTGGCTGGACCGTCATCAATCATGAGGTACGCAATCTCAAATTAATCAAGTTGTCAGTTTAAGACTAGCCATGTCTAGTAAAATATTATTTCAACTTTGTACTTTTTGTTTTGTGTGGCTCTTGTGTATCAACAGAGAATGTAGCTGGGAGATTTGTAAGTAAGAAAACATAAACCTACTGTTTAAAAAATGTGTATCCTTTACTGTAGCTGATATAAATGTTATTTAAAAAAAAAATTCTAGAAAGGTTTTAATTTGAAGAATTGCTACAATTTTAGTGAGATACTATAATTTGTTCTACCTTTTCTGAAAATATTTGCTTTCTATGCATTTTTTGCTAATATATTTCTCCTTTACCTTCCAATCCCTACTCACACCAAAAAAAAAAACCAAAACCACAAAAAAACCCCCAAAAACCCCAACAAAACAAAACCAACAAGAACAAAAAACCCACAAACCAACACCAAAGCAAAGAGTTGGGAATAATGGGCAGGAAAAATATCTCATGCAGGAAGTAATGATTCCATGATTTCTTCAAGGCTTTTTTTGCCACTAAGGGATCTGATCCTGGCTTCAACACGTGCTGTTTAAGAACATTCCTCTGTCCTTACATTCTGTCTGTCTTAGGGACAAATATGATAGAGACAAGTTTGTGCTTGATGACTGGAATATTAGAAGGCGGAATTTTCAAGGCTCGTGTGAATGCTGTAGTTTGTGCGTAACTGACTGCTATTGTTCCCAGCTGGAATAGTCTCTGTCATTGAGCTGAGCCACTGAGCTCAGGAGCTTGAGGACTGCCATGAAGACGTCTGAGATGTACTGCCTCTAATCTTTTGTATTGCTCCGTTCTGCTTACAGAATGCATAGGCAGTTTAGAGAAAGAGGCGCAGAGGCTTGTTGGATCTTATTTGCACGATTTTAAGCAATTTCATTTATGTGGAATGCTCTTCTGCATTGAGAAGGAAAGATAGAGGGAGTCTGGAGAGCCTGGGGTGTCCAGAAATCGGCAGTGTTGCACACTGCTTGGAAATCTCTTGGAGGTGGTTATGTTACAGAGTATGCAATTATATATACCGTACCCAAGATGCTGAAGTTTTCCCAGGCTTTCTTGCCTCAAGTGGAATCTGGGAGAAACTACAGTGAGTAAAGGAATGCCAAGGTTAGGTTTATTGGGAAATGAAGATGGCAGGACGGCAGGGCAGCTCTTACATCTGTACTGCAAGGTCAGGAGTGAGAAGGATAGGCTTCTCAGAGGTTAAAATGACTGTCTGTGAAGGCTTGCCCTACTTATACTTGGAGAGTCTTGGCAACTGTAACAGCCTGAAAGGCTTTGAGGTGATAAGAGATTCTTCTGTGGGAAGAATTCCATTTTGAAGTGACCTTCTTTTATGTTTTCAGGGGCTCGCAGCAGCTTTTAGCACAAGTTCTTTGCAATTCACGTTAGAATTCTAGGTTTGTTTGGCCCTATTGTTCAAGCAGAAGAGCTCAAGACATAAAATATGTAGAAATAACCTGGACGTTGGCACCTTAGGGAGAAGGCATTTATATGACAGTGCAGAATCGGGCTGGTAGCAGTAACCAAGAGAATGCCATGAAGAGGTATCTTCCATAAGGAATTATACAGAAGCAATCTAGTTATTATGTAAGGAAGCTGTGATGGTAGACTGTGTGGCAGTGGGTAGAAATTCCTAACAGACTGTGTGCGAGGCAAAAAACCCTGTTCTTGGTCCAAAATATTTTTTGTGTTTTAAGGCCTATTCAACTGATGCGTGGAGCTCTATCAATTTTTTTTTTCATGGCTTTGGTGGTGTTTCTGTCCATCTTTTGATCTCTGCTATAACGTAATTTGTTAGGCAACCTTTTATTTTTGATGAAATGCTAGAACTCCCTCATCTTTGATCAAGTCTTGGGGTGTTGCTATTTGTAAAGTCGCTATTGTGTCTGTGTAGCCTTGGCTTAATTTGTATGTTTGTGTTTCCTATCTGCTGATGTTTGACTAGTTGTATAAAATGACAATGGCTTTATTAAAACAAAAGTAATTTTTAGTTCCTACTAGAATAAAGCTCGAGGCAAAAGAAGTAAAGCGATTAAAGGTCTGTTGGGGTGGGATTTATTGTTGCCTAGGTGTCTGCAGGGTAAGCATCTGAATCAGATATTGGTTTCTAAGTTTGTATACATTAAATCAATACGATCAATGGAGTCTAGAGAGTGGTAATTTTTATGCTAAGGTAAGCACTTATATTTGATCAAATGACTTGCTGTCTTTACTGACTGTATTGATTGTAAAAGTTCCTTCAACAATCTGTTCATTTGAAGTTTGCTCTCCCCTAGCAGTGAACAAGGCAGGCCTAAATTGCTTAGGAACTCTGAGAGGCTCTGCCTACTAATGCGGACCTTCAATATACTTTTCTACTCTAATCCTGAGAATTTTTATATCTCTTCAGATCTTGGCTGATGTACAAGTGTAGCATGTTGGATTTTTCTTTTTGTTTGTTCCATTTTTTTAAGTAGTTTGTTTGTGGTTTTTTTGGTTTTTTTTAAATGGAACAGGTTATTGTTCCAAAATCCTCAGAGCAAATGGGTTAACTGTTTTCCTGGAATGACACCTATATATTGACCGTCTGTATTTTCTTATTGCCTGCCCCAAAACATTTTCACGGAACAGTACTTGAGATATTTTGTTCATAGGAGAAAAATAGGATATAATGGGAAGAGATCAGGGGTAGTGATCAGCTGTTTGTCCTTCACTGTAGACTCCCCTATTTGCAGATTATAACGAAAATCTGGGCAATTTGAAAGGTAAGCCATTACAAGGTTGTTACTGTACTCAAGTTTGGAAACTTCAGTTCAGTTTCATAGAATCACAGAATGGCTTCAGTTGGAAGGGATGTTAAAGATCATCTAGTTCCAAACCGCCTGCCATGAGAAGGGACACCTCTCGCTAGACCAGGTTGCTCAGAGCCTCATCCAGCCTGGTCTTAAACACTTCCAAGGAGGAGGCATCTACAGCTTCTCTGGGCAACCCGTTCCAGTGTCTCACCACCCTCAGAGTAAAGAACTTCTTCCTAATGTCTAATCTAAACCTACCCTGCTCTAGTTTAAAACCATTGCCCCTTGTCCTATCCCCACACACCCTTATAAAAAGTCCCTCTCTAGCTTTCCTGTAGGCCCCCTTCAGATACTGGAAGACTGCTATAGGGTCTCCTCAGAGACCTTCTGGTAGTTATTTGAAACCCTAGCTTCAAAAGCAAGAGATATAAGTTTGTGGCTTATAAACGTCAGGCCACGGTTTCATTTGTGTCGGCAGCAAGGTGGTATTTAAGGAATAGTTAAAACTACTTTTCCGTGTTTTGGCTTGGATGACAAGTTGGGAATCCTTTAATCAGAAGAGAAACAGAAAACTCCCTCACTCCAGTCCTTAGGACCACGTGGGATGCAGGAGTGCACAGGCTGCTGTACTTTACAGGCTTGTAATAAAAGTGGAAGGGCTAGAGCAGTTGGGTTACTCTGCTGTGAATTGCCAGTTTTATTTTCATACTTGGGATGATTATTTTACAGTGTAACTGAAAATGATTTATGTTGTCTAACTAAATTAGTATTAGACAAGATTATGGGAAAGCATAGATTTGTGTAAATGCAGAACAGACTTCTGTAATGTGGAGATTTTCCATTCCCAGTTATTCTTCCCTGCTTAAAAGAAGTAAAATCATTGTGTTTGGGGTGGGAAAACACTGATGTTTAAGAGCTCTCATTATTGGTGTTCTCCTGACAAGATAGCTTTGGATCCGAACATGAAGAAAGCAGAAGGAATGGGATAGCTGGGTAGCCTTCACACACTTGTTCTCCAGGAGAGGGGTGACTTTGCGGAAGTGATTTGGGTATTTAGGAAAGGAGCTAAGGATTAGATAGATTTGGAATACTGTGGTATTACTTTCTCATGTATTACTGCGACCTGTATTAACGATGACACAACAGAATCAGTTTTTGGATTTGCTTTGCCATGTACAAATGCACTGAGTTAAGTGTGGTACAATGGCAGTTGTCAGTTCTCTGCAATCACAATCTAGCCAGCTTTATCTGCTGAATTTAATAGCGCCTTTGGACAGAAAAGTGATGCTGTATGTTGTTTTACTGCTGTTAAGAAAGAACTTGCTAATTTTGTGTAAGAGTGTAGGAAAAGGAGTGTAGTGAGGAGACAGTGTCCTTTCTCAACCTCTCTGCTGTTGATGAAATGGAAGGATGATGTATGTCTAGCAACAGATTAAGTGAATAGGAGAGTTCAAACATCCACGCCAGACTGCAAGTGTTTAAAACAGAATGGCTTACCTTGTACTCAGCTAGTCCAGCTCCTTGGTATTTTAGCTAAAATTTAAATATTTTTTTAAGCTATATTCCTGATGTTTGCCTTATTGTGGGGCTTGTGCAAACAAAACTTTTGTAAATAATTTTCTTCTTCACAGCTTAAGAAACAAAAGTAATGGTTCTAGTACACCAGAGAACAATTGTCGCATACTAAATCTATATACCTTTCTATGAAACCCAACCAAGCCAAAAACCCTAAGTAAATTTGCATTTTCTTTCATGAGATTTCACTTGGATCTTAATGATTTACTTGTAATTGAGTGAAAAATTTCTGCAAAACGTATGATTAAAATTGTGATACTTCTGTAGTCCAAAGGAAAAAACACAAGGTAGTTGTCAAATTCCTAAAGCAGTTAATTGTCAAAGCCTTTTAAAAAGGAACATAACTTTGTAATGTGATTATAGAGCGTGTCTTAGGCAAGTCTTTTTGAGCTGTCTAATCTTCCTGAAGTACAATCTCCTCTTAAAAACAAAAGTGTATGTGTTTACTTGAGTCCTGACATGAGGCATCTAGGGAAAGTGATCTGGAAGTACTACTACTACTGTAATTTCACACCTGCTGTTGCAAAAATAACTATCTGTTTACAAAACCAGCTCAAGTTATTTATGGATCAGGGTGACTTAGTATTTTTCAATTACCTTTTGCATGTTTATAGTTTTCGAACAACCTTACTTGTGTTCCATCAGTTCTTTTAAACGAAAATTACAATATGAATATTATATATTCAGAGTTGTCAACCATATTGCTTACCTTTATGCCCTGTAGTCTCCAAGAGTTGTTTATATTCAGTTCCTGTTTTGCTCTGAGATTGTTGCTGACTGGCAGCTGACTAATAACTAAGGCTCCTTTCTGGATTAAAGATAGAAATCCAACTTAGCAATTATATAAATATTTGTTTTGCTGGTGTCAGAGATGTGCTGTTAAAACAGCCATTCAAATTTACTGACGGGTGGAGTAGAGCTTTGCATTTATTCCTCCACCCTCCTCCAGTAGTCATACTTATTAGTACTTAATTAGTAGTTCATGATGGTACTCCTGAAGTTCTGTTTTGGGGTGGGTGTGTGTATTTGCATAGAATACATGGATGCGTGTGCAAGAATTAGATCACGTATTCAAAACTCATTTTACAACCTCCTCTCTGTCTAAATTCTATTATTATTTAAAAAATAGGTCTTGTAAAGCTAATAGAAAATAGTTATTTGAAATGCTTAGCATAGTTATTAATTGATGCCTAAATTGTGGTGTGTTGTTTGTCATTTTGTTTGTTGGGTTTTTCTGCTTTCCTGTATTTGTTTCGTTTTTTTTTGTTTCGTTTTTTTTCTAGATTTGTTCTCCTTTACCTTTTTTCAATCGCGATCATAAGTATTGCACACTAACAGTTGTTTCCCTCTAGTTAATGACTTGGTATTGCCTTTGCTTTGCTTAAAATCATCTTTCATTTTAAGCATTGTTACTCTTTTCTTCTGTTTCTATTATTAATGTTCTGGTTTATTTGTAACCCCTTCTTTCTGCTTTACTGGCAGAAACCTCAGTAACTGTAATTTTGGTTTAAAACTCTTCAGGGTTCTGACATAGAGGCAGTGACTTCAGAAAATGGAAGCACAAATGATAACCATGAGTTCGTTTCAGAAGAATATGTTTCTTTGCAAGAGGAGGAACAGCCAATTGATTTGCAAGGTAAGATATTGAAAGAGGAGCAGGTCCATAAAATAGGTAAGTGTTGTGAAAATACTGAATTTATGCCAACGCTACTGAAGTTCGTATACTTTCTAGGTCTCTGTCAAAATATTTGTTTCATCAGTGTTATGAAAAATATTCAGTCAGCAACTTTAATAATTAATGTTTTCTTGAAATAGATTAAATTAGTAGAATGTCTCATTTTGTCAATACTTTAGATGTGATTACGGAACGGTATGCACTACTGTTGCTGGAAGATAGTTTATAGAAATGCTATTTATAAAATAATATTCCTTAATAATGGCATAGATCTTATGAGAGTAATTTGAAAGGAACCATCAATGCTTTTATACCTAAAAAATGACATTATGAGACTGCGTTAGCATTTCTTGAGTTGGAAGTGTAAATCTGGTACACATTAATATAATGAAAAACCTTCCACCTATTTTAATTACTAAATCTAACACTCCACTTGTTAATATCAGTAGGAGAACACGGACGTTAACAGGTTCAATGTGCAGTAGGCTAAACTGAGCTTGGCTGGGTTTTCAAAGTCGTAACTTCTCCTTGTAGAAACGGGACTAGACACTCAAATGCCAATGACTACCTGGGAAATATTTTAATTATCCTAGCAAACAAATGTACTGTAGTATCAACTTACTTTTTAGGGTTGTTTTTTATTTAACTGTGCTTTTCATTTATAGGTTAATTGCATTATGATTCATATGAGCATTTGAATTTAAGTATCCTCCGAAACACTGTATTACATGACAAATTGGATTCTAATGTTTGAGGGATATGAAAAATGAGATTTAGTATATTTTTAGAAAACTTTCCCTGATATGAGTAGATAATAGAAATCTGTCACAATTATACCTATTTTAATATTATATGGCAGTGGGCAGAATTTGTGGTTACTGGTATTAATCCCTTGTTTGTTTGTTTTTTGTCTGTTATTTATATAGCTCAGTGCAACAGTGCTGGAGAGGTACTGGTGGTAGAAAATACTCTCTCTGCTTTTGAGGAAACTGAGGCAGTTCCAGAGGTAAATTGTTATGTTACTCAGAAACTTCTATAAGCTCCATCTGACAATGCCAAGCGATATTTTGAAAATAAAAATATCAATATTTCCTTTTCCTAAAGCAGTAGGAATTCTTGCTATTTTAAAAAATTACTTATACTGTATATATCTGAGTAATTTTTACATTATCCATTTCCCTAGGGTAAGAAAGAAAAAATCCCTGATGATGGATCCTGTTTTGGTACTATTAGTGATGATTCTGACATTGTTACACTTGAAGCTCCAAAACCAGAAGAAACTCAAAGTCAGGAGGAAGCTCCAGCTGATGGTGAAGAAGTTCAAAGTTCAGAGGATTTTAACATGGGTTCCTCCTCTAGCAGTCAATATGCATTTTCTCATATAGAAACTGGTAAGAGCAATAAAGTACTAAGCAACTGCGTGCAGAAATGTCACCAGAAAAAAAAAAAAAAAATTCTTTGCTTAAGGAAACTTTTTTTTTTCCCCCATCTCCACACAGGTGATCTTGTTTAGTACTTGTCCCAGTGTTTGCAGTCTCTAGGACAACTGCAGTTGCCCTAACTCTAAAACTTTGTCCAAATATATGTTTGCAGTATTTTGTTTGAAAGTGTTCTCTCCTGTTAGGGCTTCTCTATTTTAAATAGAAAGTATTTCTAGCATATTTTTGAGAATTAAAATTATTTGTAGTTCACAGAGTAACTGTAGATTTTTCTCTTGGCGGGAATACGCAACGCATGATATTCAAGAGGAAGGATTTTAATATTTGGCCAATTAAAAATGAACAAAACCCCAACAAACCCAAACAAAAAAAAACCCTTACTGCTGTGTTACTCTTCTCTAAGTCTCTAGTCTTCTTTTTAAATTCTGTTTAGCTGCTTATTTGTAATCTTTTCTGTTATCTTTATTCTCTGACACTTTTGCATTACTGATTTTTACCTTTCAAAGTTAAGTTGGTTGCAGTGGAATCAGAAAATGACATCTTAGTATCTGATTATGACCAGTGATATGATTTGTAACAAAGCTGTCACCTTCTTTCAGTCTTCTAGATGACTTGACTTAGTACTTAATTTAAATTTTAGTTGACTTTCACTTTTTCTTTTAGGACTCAGTTCTAAAAATGCCTTTCTTTTTTTTTGTTTGCTTTTGTACACAAAAGTCAGTTGGCTGGAGAAGCTGAGGAAGATTCCTGGTTGTGTAAGGGGATGGGGAAATGAGGTGAAAGAGCATGTGTATCGCAGTCTTCCTTTCCAAGGTGGTGTGATTAAATTTGACCAGATTGTGTAAAGCTGATTGCTTATGGCTTGCATGGAGTGTTCTTAAAACTATCAGTCACAATCTGCATTGATCTTATAGTAGTGACATTCCAAGCAGATGCTGAAAGCCAGTCTTCACTGAAGAATTTGGCTAAGCTGCCCGTGTTTTATTTGCTTTTTTGAAAAAAATGTTAAACTTATATGTAAATTTGCAATGGGCATCAGTAAGCTTTACGGTGCATTTTAATGTGTGTGCTTGACCATTTAAAAGAATGGTTCTTGTTGCATTCCACATCTGTGTGTGATTGGCAAAAGGAATTTCTTACTTCTAACATAAGCTGATTTCAGTGTGATCTTCAGTGTTGTGCATTTGATTGACCAACTATTACAGAAAATGCCTGGAGTACTTTGTCATTTATTTTAAATGCCAAAGTTCTAGCAGTCTGAATTTTCATGCCACTTTTTGGTAATGGAAATCTTCATTGTCTGCTTCTTGTTGAGGTTTTCTAATATGATGGAAAAGGATTAGCTTCAGATTTTCCTAATGCAGAAAATAAAATGTTCTACAAGAATTTTCTGCCACTTGTACTTGCAATCCAATTCCTCTTTAGGCTGTCTTCACCATGCAACCAGAAGTGTTTTAATAATGCTTCATGAATGAAGTTAACTAGCAGAAACGCTCCTGTGCATCTAGGCTTGAGTTGTGTCTGTGCAGAAATGACAAAGAAAATCACCTTCTTAACTGACATTGTTACTTCATTTGGTTTCTGGTGTAGGTCTGACACTTCAAAATCATAGCAGGAGCTAGAATTATGGACTCCTATTATGGTCACACAGTTTCATTTATTCTCCTTTTTAAACCTGTGAGTGCAGGTTCAGCACAGCTTTGTACTGAATTCTTACAGCAGCTGTAAGGCAGTGTCATTCTTACCTGAAAGTGTAATGCTGTTGACAACTTGCCAGTAAGTGCCTGTGAGTGGCTTTAAGTGTCTTACAGCTTTTTCTCCTTGCTTTCTGGTTGTCTTTTTGTTTTTTTTTCTTCTCTATTCTTTGCTATCCAGGATATATCAAAGAATTTCCTGTTTGGGTGGAAGCAGCTCATTCCTTAACCATTTTTGTATTCCAGATCTGTAAGCTTCTTTGGTTGTTGAAAAAAAACCTAAAAATCCAAATGAGCAAAATAACACCTGTCTTATTATGTTCTGCATAATCCTTCTATAATGTCTGACCTCTGCATTCTAGTAAAAATACCTCTCTCCTGATTAATTTCTGAATGCTTCTCTTTGTTGTCCAGGTTTCGGAAAGTATGCGTCTGCCTAAGTGACTGTTTCTAAAATAGTGTCCTTTTCTGGCAAGCTACACAAATTCGTTTAAGAATCTGCATGTGAAGTAGCTGTTTAGGTGATTTGTCTTCATTGCAATGGCTGCTTGGTCAGTATGGTTTCACTAATTGACTGAAATGGATCGTTTCGTAAGAGGGGAAGTTAACTCTTTTTATCTGATGTTGCTTGTCCTTGGAGTCGGAAATTAGATGTGTATTCCAGATGCTAATTGGTAATTTTTTCTGAGATTGGTGCAGTCATTTCTGTTAAATTGGAATTTAAGTGAAGAATCTTAATTGGTAATGCTTTTTATAGATAATGGCTAGCACTGCTTGGCATTCTTGTCTGTTCAGTGACGCGTGCATGGCTGCTCAAATAACTGATTTTCAGTTGTGAAATGTTCAAGGACAGTAACGCTGTATTTCTATTTTTACATTTGAATGACGATCTCTGACTGGAGAACGAACAACGGTATTTCTAGAAGGGGCATTAGCATTGAGTAATTGCAGGCATCAAATGTAGTGCCGGAGTAGGAGCACTTTGTCGTGGGCTGGAGGCTTCATTGAGTGCATTGAATCTATTTCAGGCATGGGAATTAGGTACATCAACATAAGTATTTGAAAGCTGCTTTTTCACCCTGCTGCTGATCTCCCCCTGATATCCGCCTTACACTTGAAAATGATGCTTTTGAAGGAGGGAGATTAAATAATCATTACCTGTAGACTGGATTATTTACAGTACATGCTGCAAGCATTTGTGTCAGTACCAGCAGTAACCAATTACAGTTCCAGTCAGAATCTATGGCTTTCAGGCCATAGTAACATCAATATACAAAAAGGTATCATAAATACCATTTTACAAAAGATGCCATAAAAGGTATTTTTATGGTTGGAATTTGTTCTTATCTCAAATTTTGTCCAATTTCAGTCTTCCAAAAGGCCAGTCAGATAAGAGAAGTGCTTTGGATTTGGAGTGTTAAGGAGGGACAAACACAGAAGCACCTGAGTCGTTTTTTTCCTGAGCAGTAGTGGTTGAAAATGTCTTTTTCGAAAGGTAGATAAAGATGGTAGTAGGTTGTATATGGTACATACTAAAAGTAAACAAAATTACATGTTTAAATACATTTGCAATGCAAAGCTTTGGATATTTATAACACCTACATTGTTGGAACTGTAATAGAATTTTGTCTGCAGCTCTATGTAGATCATAGAGTGAAGTTTTTTGAGAGAATATAATAAAATCACTCCTGCCTTTTAAGAGGCTTTCTTTTAGCAAGCCTTAATGTTGCTCTTTTATTATTAAATGTTTCAATCTCAATGCTTGTAGGAGAAGGCAAACTGAATTCTTAACCTTTCTACTTCACAGAATTTGCAGAGGTAGTACATGTAGATGCTTTAAGAGGCAGGATTGTCTGAAAGAAACACTTTCTAATGAGTAAATGCTAAGGTATGGGGAACTGCTGTACATTTTTTTTGCTCTTAATTTCTTCGTTCTTTTCCTTTTAAAAAATATACTTTAAACTTTTGAGATCAAGCATTTTTTGCCTAATATCCAGCATAAAAACATTGAGAATTTTTATTTTATTGATGTTCTTTAAGTTAAATGCCAAATTTATTTTGCATAAATGACACATTTTGGTACTTAAATTGATTTTTAAAGCAATAATTACTGCATTTTGAAGACTGTTCTGTGTTGGTTTTCAGTTTTTTCGTCTCGGGCCAGCAATGATGAATCAAGTAGTGATGAAACTAGCAGTCAGTCCAGTCCCACAGTAAGAAAACGTCGGGCTAAGAAGAGGCTGATCTCTAGCTCTGAGGGTGATGGTGGGTCACCTCCTGAACCGGAGTCTGAACCTCCCAGAGAAGAGCAGCAGAAACGCCAGTTCAGTAGTGGCCTTAACAGATGCATCATACTAGCTTTGGTGATTGCCATCAGCATGGGCTTTGGACACTTCTATGGTGAGTTTATAGAAAACAAAATGCACAAAATCAACATCCTGTATAACACATACTGCTTTATTGTGACTTCTTTATTATTTTTTTTTTTGTCTCTGCTGACAATCTAAGCCTAAAACTGAGAAAAAGCAACTGCTGATATATGAGTAATATAGGGAAAGCCCTTCAGTGTTGTGATTGTATTTAATATACACTACTTAAATTTTAAAAGTGAATAGAAATAAATTAATTTTTGGTTGCCCTTCTCATAGTGCAGTGTGTACCCTTCATTTTTAATATTTTTTTCTTTTGAAATAAATTTGTGGTAGTGCTTATCATTCCTAATAGCATTCAGAGAGTTGTTTCAGGCTTTTGTCCCATATGTACTCATCTGGTGGATGTAACAGCAAAGCATATTTTTATACTGAGATTAATAGTATCAACATTTGTTCTCTCTTCAGTAGAGAAAAATACACTGCAGTTGTCCTTGCAACTCCAGAATTGTTTAGAGAATCCAAGCTAACAGCATTTTTTCTGTGTTCAATGTGTTGCCTGAAGTTAAACATTACACAGATTGTTACTGCGTTTAACAAAACAGCAGAACTCACTCCAGACCTAAATCTACATAGTACAGTCCTGATCTTCTAAGATACACGTACTATGATAAAAATAATAGAGGACATTTATTTTTAATAGTATTTTTTCTTAAGTAATTTTGATTTTATACGAAAACGTACTTTCATAAGAAGACTTGTCATTCAGTTTGAGTCTAGGAGTATGATTCTAATTGGATTTGATTTTGACTAATTGTTAGGGTTGTAAATTTTGACATTTATTTTGAGATTGATACGAATTTTCACTTGACCTTGAATTTTTTTTTTTTTTTTTTCCTTCTTAGGTAAACCTGAAGGTAAGAGTTATGAGTGATGTGTTGTGGATACTGTGCTTGCATTCAGGTTTACTTTTTGAAGTGTGTGTGTGTATATGTGTACACACACATCTATATATGTATGCATAATTATATTAATTCTCAAGATTTGATTTATTTTACTAGTGTATGTGGGATTATAGGAATGACTAATCCAGTTGTGTAACATACTTTTTATTTAGCAGCTGCAGCTAGTAGTAGCTGGTGTAAAAACTGATTGGTGTATATTGGCATGCTAGAAGCAGAGGGGAGCACAATGACTACACCAATCTTTGATAGTGCTCTGTAGTGGGAACTTGACGTTTCAGTTCTGTTAATCTTTTCCTGTGTTTAAATTTGGGTTAATGATAAATACTATTCTTTTAAAGAGCTTTGAGATTTATGGTTGAGAAATACATTTTGGAATGTACTCAGGGTTGTATCTTTATTAAGGGATTCACTTTGATATGTCTGTCCATCGAATCCATGCTTCTAAATAAAAATTGTCGTCCGTGATGACAGCATGCTCAGCAGAAAAAAGGCAACGCTGTGTGGCTTAGTGTTTGCTTCTTCTTAAAATGAGTTCTTCATTGTTATGTGATAACTATTCTTTCTACCACAAGAAAGGAAATCAAACTCTGCTTTCCATCATCTTTCTTGTTTTTGTGTTGTGTGCTTTTTTTTTAAACACAAACTTGCAAAGAGAAATCCATCTTCCTAGAGGACTACTTTGCATTTTTGTGATTCAGCTTGAAATGAATGTTTTCCACAGCAGTCTTCTATTGCTAGGCTAATTGTCATGTAAGAGGATTGGAAGGGCTGCTTTTTGTGAAATTGCTTTTAATTATTTTTTTTTGGTTGATCTATCAGGATAGTGTTTCACTGTTTAGCTGGAGGTCCAGGACTTTTAAAGTAGTAGAAAGCAACTAGGATTAGGTTTCAATCAAGAACCGTATCCTAATCAGTATTAAACTCAGTTGGCTGGCTTCACGGTGCTCTAGGAAAGAGATCTAAAAGATGACCAGCTTTCTAGGAAAACAGGTAACTGGGAAAACTAAAGTTGGGAAGCCCTTGCCAGAAGAATATCTGTTTATGGACATTCAGAAATTTAATTTTTTGTTTTAACCAAATTTTGCAAAAGTAATATTGCTATAATGCTAGGGATTTGGATAGATTACTTGAAGTCACAGTATCCTTTAGATTCATTGAGTACCAGCTGGAAACACAAACCAATTAGCGAAGAATGGCAACTCATGTGCATTTCAGTGTCTATGCTACCTGTTCTCTGTTGCAAAATGTGATTTTTTGCTTGCTGTATCTAAGTTATGATTCTTGTTAAGGAGAGAAAGAGATTGAAGTGGTTTTCTATAATTAAGTGCCTCTTAACATGACCCATTTATGCTATGATGATTTTTCAGATGCAGTTTTCAAATTCTTAGGATAAATGGTCGTCTTATCTATAAAACATAACTATGAAACCCAAATTTACTGTCAGTATACTCAAATTCACTTATGCAAGGATCTGTGCTTCCAACAAATGTTTTAGGACTCTGCGGACTTAGTCATTGCTGTAAAAAAGTTTCTTTCTGTTAGCTGAATTGAACTTACTGAGGTTCAACTTGTTTTGATAGAGCACTGTCTGGTTTTAAATTCATACTTGGCAATACATTAAATAGAAATTAAGAGAGCACGAAAAATTCCTTACTGTAATAGTATTTACAGAATTTCTTTTGTTTAATAATACATTTCCCCCTGTCTGTAAATATAGAAACAAACTCTGCATATATTGCATTGTTTTTGAAAGAAATACCTAAAACTTGCTGTTGCCATCTGGTATAGAGTCAATTTGAGAGAGTGTTAAAAGGCAGGAAGTAAAAACTCCATCAGTGTTAGGATTTACAGGCCATGTGTATAGGTAGTAAAGAAGTTTTACTTGGCAGAAAAAAAAAAGATGCATAGTATAATGAGGGTATTTTTCCAGAAATATAATGTGTCTCAGCCTTTATCTAACAATAGAAAGATAAGTTATTTGCTTCTCTCCAGCCTTCACTGGATAAGAATGACAAGATAAGGCCTGCAAATACTTGCTGCTTTGTGAGCAGTATGTAATAATTGTGTTTCTGCATGAAGGTTTAAATAATATGCTAATATCCACTTATTCATGTAACTTAACAGTAAAAGTTGTTCTGAAATGGATAATGCATGGACTATTGGTCTCCCTTTTATCCTGGGTGGCTAGCATGTTGATAAAAAATGGCAGAAAAAAGTCACACATACCCTTTCCTGCATAACTTTTGCTGGTTTGCATCTAACTCATGTCTCTGTAGTGTTCCAAAATTCCTTTATTTATTATCATCAAATAAAATACAGTGTAGCGGTGAATTTTGGAGTCTGTTTGAGAAATTGTGTATCATTGGCAGAAACAGAATCGGTATGTAACAGTCTGGTTTTATAATCTTTACTTTGTTACAGCTAAACAGTTACTAGGAAGTACTGGGCAGAAATTGCAAGATAAGAATGCTTTTGAATTTGCAGAGACAGTGAAGATGGTGGTTCTGTTCCTCTAACAATTTCATGCAAGTCAGATTATCAAAAGGAAGTTTTTTATCTTTGTAGGTACAATACAGATCCAGAAGCGTCAGCAGCTGGTGACAAAGACACGTGAATTAAAAGATATGAACGATGACCTTTACCAGTGCCAACAAGAGCAAGGAGATAAAACACATCATAAAGTGGGGGTAGGCATGAGTTTAGCTGGAAGTCATTTGGTTATTTTGTCATTATGTGTGTAACTTACACAAAGTGAAATTATCACGTAAATACACTTTTGTCTCTAGTAAGTTCTTTCTGAATATTATTTTTCTTTTCCCTGAATTCTTGACAAATTTTTGTATTTTGATGAAATTTGTAATGGGAATGTGTTTAAACATACTGAGTTATATGTATGTAGTCTAGGAGTTATCCGGACACGGAGACTGTCTCTTTTTCTATACCATAATGCCAAGTTGTCACTAATGAAAACAGCTGAAGCAGAACATGCTGGTAAAAAAAACTATTACAGGTTGAACCTACAGGTTTTGTGAATTTGCCTTCTAAACTGTCAGTGGTTATTAATTTTTTGAAATATTTAGCTTGTACTTTTTGTTTTTTACTGTTAGATCATTCAGAGAGGAAATTAGAGACTGCTTTGTGCGTGCTTGTGTGGGCTTTTTTGTTTTGCTTTTTTTAAATTTTCTTTTATGTTGCTGATAGCAACTTTTATACATAATTCAATATGTTTAGACTTTGTCAAGGATTCCCGCAGACTGGGAAGATCCTTTTGTTGTTAGCATATAGTTACATGAATGTGTATTTTCAGCAATAAATTTGGTTCAAAATCAGTTTCTGAATTTCAGCCCCAGCTGTTGAATGCCCTTGCTTCTGCTAATTGATTTTGTAATCTGTAAACCTAGTTTGCGGAACACAAATCAACAGCAGGCGTGCACACCTTCATTTCCTTTTAAGATGTTACAATTCCTGTAACCCATTTACTGTTCTTCAGCTAGTTAAAACAAGCAAGGAGTGATGACCTCGGGTTGAAGGAGGGGGCCTCTCACGTGGTCTTTGTTGCCAAAAAACAGTGTTAGTGCATGTGTCGGAGATAAACTAGTTCTATTTTTGCATCTTGCTGCAACATGTCTCACTGGATCCAAAATAAGTAAGCTCTGTCTGGCTACCTTGGTCTTTCATCTTTCTAGCTGAAATTGTAAGAATTCTAATTGTAGCTTTTTTTTTTTTTTTTCGTTTGTATTAGTTGCTCAAAGGAGATCTTGCCACATGTTTGACCTCTACTGAGGTGGAGAAGAAATCCTTTGAATCTCAAAAGAAAAGTCTTGCTGCGGAAAATCAGCACTTAAGAGAATCTCTAGAGAAGGAAGAAAAAGCTTTGGCCTCACTTCAGGAAGAATTAAGGAAGCTAAGACAACAAATCAGAAACTTAGAAGATAAAGGTACTAGCACCGAGTCTATTGTAATGGAAAATCAGAAACTAAGAGAACATTTGGAAGAGGAAAAGCAGAGAAACCACAACTTTCTTAGGCAAAAGGAAACACTCTTTGCCGAGGCACAGATGTTAAGAAGAGAACTGGACAAAGAGCGGCATGTTACAGAAGCTCTAAAAAAAGAACTGGAACAGTTAAGTTCTCGTCAAACACCTGACAGTGCTAATGATGATGATACATTAAGAGAAAATCAAGAAATAGAAACTCTGAGAGGAAGACTAGTAGAACTAGAAAAAAAGCTAAATTTTGAGCAACAACGCTCCGATTTATGGGAGAAGCTGTACGTTGAGGCAAAAGACCAAACTGAAAAACAAGAAATTAATGAAAAGGGACAAAAGAAAGGTGCTAAAGGGCAAAGTAAAACTAAAAAGAAATCAAAGGAATCATTTTTTGGTTCAGTTAAAGAAACTTTCGATGCTATGAAAAATTCTACAAAAGAATTTGTAAGACACCATAAAGAAAAGATTAAGCAGGCTAAAGAAGCAGTGAAGGAAAACCTGAAAAAATTCTCAGATTCTGTAAAGTCTACGTTCAGACACTTCAAAGATACCACAAAAAACATCTTTGATGAAAAGGAGAAAAAGTCAAATGACAGAAGACACGAGGCAAACAAGAAAGCTCGAACTTTTTACCGAGAACAGAACTCTTATGAGAATCTGAAGCACATGCATTACAGGGGACCTAACATGCCAAAAGAATTCCAAGATGGAAGAAAACGTCAGTTTGCAACATTTGAGAAAGATACAGATTCACAAAAATGTTTCAATGATCCTTTGTGTAATAGAAAGCATCACTTTGCTCTGAAGGGCTGCTCTGGTATTTTTGAATGTGCTCATCAAGAATTCCTTAGTCTCTTTAACAGAGAATCAGATCCTATCAGGGTGGATGAATTTAATCGGCTAATGAAAAAGTATTTGCAGCAAGTTGTACATAACTTTCATCACTGGAGAGAACTAGAACATTTCATCAATAAGTTTTTTCATAATGGGGTATTTATACATGACCAGATGCTGTTCACGGATTTTGTTAATGATGTCAAGGATTACCTGGAAGATATGAAGGAATACCAAAATAATAACGAAAAGGTTTTTGAGGATTTGGACAAATACATCTACAGATACTACTTTCATTATGATAATTCACCTCAGTATGGACCCAGGTTTGTTTCCCTGTTTCCTGAACTTGTTAACACAATGAAGTAGTCTTTGTAAAGACAACTAATGTCTGCTTGTTCTGACAGGTGTGATCTTGTAGTGTGCGTGTGTGCGTGTGTGTGTGTGTGTGTATATATACATACATGTGCTAGAAGACTTTCTGAAGAACTCAATAGAAATTCTAGATTGTTATACAAAGTGGATCTGTAGTATCTTATATGTAAATTGTAAGGGCACATTCTAATATTTTTACTGAGTTCTTTAGAAACTCTGTAACTGCAAGTAGAATTACTTTAGACTAAACAGCTATGATTGCCTATCTGATGGAATTAATAACTATCTCAGAAGCAGCATTAACTAAGTCGTCTTTGTTGTCCTTCCCTGAATAAAAAGGTTTTTGGACGTAGTTCAGCAAAATCCTGTTCTGGCAGGTATTTTCCTTGCTGGCTTTTCAGGAATTTCACTACTGTTGTAGCTTAGAAAAATACTGCATTAGCCTGTATGCCCAGAGCAGAACTGCCCATATAGCAGGCCTTAGTTTAGATCCTGACTCTGAATAAATGTTGTTCAGACTTTGGCTTATAAAGGTCCTTAGTATGAATTGCGTTACTTTTCCTGTATCTAGTAGTATTCTGAGGGGTTTTTTTGCAGTGCAGTTGTGGTATGCTGCCTTTTTGGCCCATATGAGCTAGATACAGTGGACTGTTTCTACTGCATAGACTTTGGTGAAAGAAAATTAAGCAAGCAGCCTTAATATATCCTGTGGAACTTGCTCTTTCTGGAACATTTAAATATATATTTTATGTGGCTTCTAATATCATTGCTATTACAAAATTGGCTATATAGTCTCTCGTGCTAATGTTTGTTCTGATCATGTAAGAAAAAAATGTGATACATTAACTAATTTTTAATACACAAGAAGTTGTCCTTGTAGCCATAATGGAACTTTTCCCTATGCTAGTTTTCAATCCAAAGCATATTTAGTATTTAGATCAAGGTGCAGTTCTTTACTCAGGTTTCTCTTTTGGACTTTATTGCTTATTATCTCCTGTTTTAAAGTTTTTATTTATAGTCCAAGTACTACTTAGTAATTTATTAAAATGAACTTCAGTTTTTAATTAAATGCTTTTTGAGCACTTTAATTCGGTTTGCAGAAAAACAGAAATTCAAATTCATTTATTTGATAGTATTGTACAGATGTATGCTGGAGGGTAGGGAGATGCTGCAGAGGGACCTGGACAGGCTTGATCGATGGGCTGAGGCCAATGGTATGAGGTTCAACAAGGCCACGTGCAGGGTCCTACACTTTGGCCACAATAACCCCAGGCAGCGCTACAGACTGGGGGATGAGTGGCTGGAGAGTGGCCAGGCAGAGGGGCACCTGGGAGTACTGGTTGACAATCGGCTGAACATGAGCCAGCAGTGCGCCCGGGTGGCACGGAAGGCCAATGGGATCTTGGCTTATATCAGGAATAGTGTGGCCAGCAGGAGTAGGGATGTAATTCTCCCCCTGTACTCAGCACTGGTGAGGCCTCACCTCGAGTACTGTGTGCAGTTCTGGGCCCCTCACTTCAAGAAGGATCTTGAGATGCTGGAGCAGGTCCAGAGGAGACTGATGAGGCTGGTGAAGGGACTGGAGGGAGAGTCTCATGAGGAGAGGCTGAGGGAGCTGGGGTTGTTTAGCCTGGAGGAGACTCAGGGGAGACCTCATCACTCTCTACAACTACCTCAAAGGAAGTCTTTCCCAGGCTCTTCTTCCAGGCAACTAGTGACAGGACAAGAGGGTGCAGCCTGAAGCTGCGCCAGGGGAGGTTTAGGTTGGATATTAGGAAGCACTTCCTCACGGAAAGGGTCATTAGGCGCTGGAATGGACTGCCCAGGGAGGTGGTGGAGTCGCCACCTCTGGAGGTGTTTAAGGAAAGATTGGATGTGGCGCTTAGTGACATGGTCTAGCTAGGCGTTGTGGTGTTGGGTCATAGGCTGGACTTGATGATCTCAGAGGTCTATTCCAGCCTCAACAATTCTGTGATTCTGTGATACTGAAGATGAAAATAGCCTTAGCTTAGCAGGCTACAGATGCTAGTCCTGCGTAACAGCATGTAGTATAATGGGACTGTCTGCATCAAAACCTGCAACAAGTGAGCAAAAGTGTTTTGCCAGTGCTGCCCCTCAGTGTATAAATGTACTTACTGTACATGAAAAGCTCTGAAGTGTCCATGTTTACAGAAAGCATGCTTTCCTAAGGGTCTGTAAAGATTTCGTTTTTTTATAGAGCAGAAAAACAGATTGAGGCATCACTCAAGCATCATAGTAGGGACAATCAAACAGCTGTTTACCTGGCTTTATTCTAAAAAGAACTTTTTAGAAGCTGCAGAGTATTTTTATTTTTGGAAAGGATTTATTTTAAATATACAGTCTTATTGACGATTTAAACAAACAAATGCCTCCCCTCCCCCTTTCCTTACAAGAGAAATACTTAATACTAATTTTGTTTTCTTTTCAGTCAACCTCAGCATGTTTAAAGCTGTTCCTGGCAGTGTAATTGTGTTTCAAAATGCTTTTAGATATTCTTTTGTGTAGCAGGAGTAATAAGTTTTTGTTTACTTCTTGCAGTCGACCTAAAAGGCCATCTTTTACACAAACTGAAAATTCCAGACATGAAAGACAAGCTCAGAAGTACCATCACCGTAATAAAAGAGAAGGTAAATGGCATAAACATGGGCGCACTAATGGAAGACACATGGCAAATCTTGAAATAGAATTGGGGCAATTACCCTTTGATCCAAAATATTGAGTAATTTATGGTAAAAATAAGATTAGAATTCACATCTTCTCTGGAAACTAATTGTTTTTCAACAAAGCAGCGAGATGCAAGTTTTTTCTCTAAATAATTTGATTTTTACACATTTTTGTTAAAAGGCAGAAGTCAAGCTTTCTAATTTGCGTATTCTGAACTGTTGCTTTAAGTGTTCTTTGGAAGTGATGAGTCTGGGTGCATATTCTGTACTGTTGCTTTAACTGTTTTTTGGAAGTGAATGGGTTTGGGTGCCAGCAGTATCGTTGCAGAAACTAAGCATGCAATGACTTGTGTATGAAAAATATGCTTAACTGCATTCCATTAGTGTAGTTCAAGTTTAAGTCATGCATAATGTACCAATAATTAACTCCAATGTGTGACATACTACCTTCATCTCACCCTTCAAAAAATAGGTCTACCTTATGGTAATGTATTTGTTAGTGTTTTGTAATCTTGTACTTGCTGCTTGTCTTTGGGGGTGGAGGGAGAGGCTCAAGAACCTGTTGAATTGTGAAGAATTTGCTGTGCTGCATTAATCTGCTTGCTGATTTAAGCACTTGAAATGTCTTGCATATCTGCACATTGTATAAGAAAAATAAAGAGATATTGTGGGTAAAAGTCTTTATTTAAAAAACAAACTTAGCGTAGCTGTACAGTTCTATAAAAATAGTCCAAGTCTTGTGTAATTTCTTATTGTTTAAGTAGTCACACGGTAACTTTTGGTTTTCCTGATCTTTTCTAGTGTTGTAAGGTAGGTGAACAGAACACCCCCACCCTGCCATACTGCTACTGAAGTTGCCTTCAGGAAGAGGTTTATGTTTCCAGACAGCCTGTGGCTACCTTATCAGACTTCCCCAATTGATTTACCCGGTTTCAGACCCACTACTCTCTCCTTTCTGCAGTACAAGATCTTCTAAGCACAGTACTGTGATGCAAAAATTATCTCATTAGGTTTAGAAATTAAGTCTAGAAACTTATCTTCAGGTATGATTCACTTCAGATTTTTTCCTGTAGACACAGATGTGGCTTCCAACTCGTCCTTGAGGTACATGAGTGTGAAAGACAGTGGCCGTTTTCTCATAGCCCCTTAAAGCTAGAAATGGTGATATTTCCTGTAAATGAACATACATTAGTTTTCACAGTCAGAAAGTGTAGCTGGGAGCATCAGAAGAACGCTCCAAACTCTTCTGAAGACTATCAATACAATGTCCCCTGGAAGTTTTATCCTTTATTTTAGGAAAGACTGCTAAAAAAAGAGGTACCTATCCTGTTTGATCCTGTCCGAAGTGGATATTCACCAGACACCACTGTTTGAGTACATGGACTTCATAAAAGAACTGAGGGGAAAAGGTACTCTGACTCCAGGCATTTTTGCTTGTACTCGTTGCTTACTTTAAAGTGTATAGTTCTGGAAACAGACTGCACATTTGTTTTAATATAGCTTGAGGAGAATCCATAAAACATTGCTTTATGGCACGCAGAATTTGCAGAGGAGAGGGAATACCTGAACATTAAGTATCTGTCACTGGAACGGTATCTATATTGTATTATGGAGTAGAGAGTTCAACTTTAATTTAGGCTGTGTTGTAAAAAGTTGTGGACAAGTTTTCTTAACTATAACTCTCCCAGAATTTATTCTGAAACTTGACCTCAAAACTAGTTTGTTTCATCTTGCAGTTACCATACCTGTTCTAGCACACTGAAGAAGATCAAGTGACTGGGTAATAACGCATCACTGTAAAACTCCTTATTAAGCCAGCCAAGTGGATTGGAGTAAAATACATCTGCTTCATCAATATAGCTCTCATTTCCAGTTAGGTCTGGGGGACACTGAAGGAATCTCATTTTTAGAGGGCAGTGAACATGACTAGGGAGAGAAACAAAAAAACCACTTCAGGATAAACTGACCAATATTATAAGATTTTTAAATGACTCATCACTTACTTAAAGATACCTCAGTCAAAGCCAAAACTGAGCAATTACATTTTTTTCCCAGTCATATTTTCTTCCCTTCTGTACTTCATATGAAAGCAAAAGTAGAACAAGTGGATTCAGCTCCAAGCTGCCATGACTATGTCACGCAGTTCACAGAAAACAGATTTATCTTAATAAAAATACCATCTGCGTAACATCGCTTTCTTAAAAAGGTACCTTCCCGTATCAGCTTTGCTGTTTGTATCTGCTTTTAACATTTTGCTTACTTCCCAGGGTCTACTGCAAACTTTTTGGAATAGTGACCTATCATTGTATACTGTAATTACATTTTGTTACTCTAGCAGCAGAAGTAAAGGTAAAATTAATACAATTTGACTGTAGCAGCCTTTAGTTTTGCTGCAGAAGTTACCATAATAGAGCAGTATGACTTACTTTCAGAAGTCATAAGAGTTCCTGCCTATCCTCATATAAAGCTATTTTACAAAAAAAGTGAATAAATCTCAGATGCTAAATTTTATTCTTTGGTATAAGCATGTGGCGTATTTCCCCTTTTCATTCTGTATTAATTGTATGAAAAATGAAAACTCTTATCCATCTCAATGTGTTAAACTTGGGGGGAGGAAATAATTTCTGCTTAATTATATAGATTTTAATATAGTACACTGTGACCTCTTAATACCTGTAAAATGGAGTAGAGTGGCACGGCATCAAGAAGAAGACAAAAGCTTGTGACTGGTAAGAGCTATTACAGAGTTGCTGTATGTGACTCATAACATCAAGAGAGCCTCGCTGGTGAATCAAGCCTGTATACAGGGCTGGGAGCAAGTTTGATAAAAGTAGGAAACTTGCTGCAGGTTTCTTCCACGCCTTCAGGTGTTTCAAAGAATATCCTACAGAAATATTGGAGTAAGTTTCAGAGATAAGCAAATACTAACAGTTCCTCTGAGTAGTTTTGAAATTACCATAACTTACTGGAAAACTGCAACTCAGTTGATAACAATACCTTGCTTTGAGGTATTTTAGTAGTGGTCTTTTAGTCTTTACTCTTTGAATGGAAATCCAAAGGTTAGACTTTGCCCTTAACAACTCTTGGATTTAACAGTGTAATGTTAAACCCCTATCTGTCTTCTGAAGTACAGAAGAATGATTTCAAAGCCAATGCTTTGTCTCTTTACAGCTTAATTTTAAATTATTGTGGGGAAAAATAGTCCAGTAGTTTGGATGAATGATATGTGGTGACTTACCGATATGTCTTGATTCACGCATGTCAAATAGAGCCAGAATAAATGCTGACTACATGTGCTTTGGTATGGCTGTGGTATTCTTTTTCTCCAACATGCTGAAAGCTTCAGCATTCTCTTACTAATTTTTGATCTGCTATCATTGGAAAAGCTTACTCTTCCATCTCTTACTCATCTTCCATCCCTGCCTTTTCTCCTCCACTTTTCTTGAAGGACATTCTCCTGGTAGGAGATGACCGTATAAACCTGTTTCTCACAAGCACAACTTCGATGAACCTGGCACAGAAGACAGCTTCATGTTGCAACCAGTCTGGAAACCCTTATTAAGCCGTGTGCTTGCCAGTTATTAGGAGGTAAAAATATGTTATGCAATTTAGCTCTGTGACCACTTTTACTTAATCACAAGAAACAAGTTGGAATAGGCCTCTTTCAGAAGTCAGTAACGAGTAAGTTTAATTAGTCTTCAGTTGGTCTGATCTGACAAATTGCAGATCTTTATCTCGGGTGACAACAAAGTCCACCAATTAGTCTGTGGTTGAGATACAAGTGGAAACATTCTATTATAGGCATTTTTTTTACTGCTTTTGTGAACACTCAGCTTATCTTTAAGCGTGGTTGGAAGCTACTTTCATATTCATGTAGGGGTTTTTTCTGCTTTTATTTACAATTTTGAACAATTTAAAGGTCACTTTGTAACCACTGAGTTACCAGAAGTAACTTTAGTCATTTTTTTCTTTACTAAAGTATCAGAACAGATGATAATTAGCTCTAAAATTGTGTAGATGTCCTCATTTCCTTACAGACATGAAAGCTGAGGGATATTAACAAAAAAAGAGTGGTCTGATTGGAATTTTTCTGCACACAAGGTAGAACTGGTTCATCTTGAATCTTCTATTAAGCTCTAAGCAAAGACATATTACCTATTTAATCTCAGCAGAGAGCAAAATTGTTGAAATAAGATTTACTTTTGTTTAGACTAGCACAACAGCTTAAAGAAAACTACAATTTTTCATTGATTCATCTGTTTTGAACTTATATTTAAACTAAGTTATATAGCTTCATGTTCAGCAGTTTTTCTTTCCTCTGTCCCATTTCAGCATACTAGACTTTACATCATTTTACTTCTACAGATACACTTAATGTAGTTAACACTTAATTTTGTGAAATATAAAATACCTCCTTATTTAGGCTCTTTTCTGTGTTTAAAGAAAAAAACCAAGCCAACCACGAAACAGGAAAAGGATACTTTAAAAGTTTCCGTTGAAGTATCAGAAAAATCTTTGTTGGCAAAACCACATTAGTTTAGGGACCTTCTTCCTGTTTTAACAACTTCACCTTGCTATGCCTGAAGGGAAAAGCTATCACAGTAACTGTTCTAAAACTCCTGTAGGAAGTCACCTCCAGCTGGCGGTTGGTCAAGAGCAGAGACACAAAACTCGCATCATCTACTAACAAACACACCTGAATCTAGAAAAGGATCATTTTAGTTTTGGAATACTTCAGGGCTTTTTTTTTTGTTGCATGCTCAAAAGCATTTGTCAGGCATATCTGAGAGGACTGGGTAGAAAAATACTGCAAGGAGACATTGCTAAAAAGTTATGAGTCAGAGGCAATCTTCATATTTTTTGCAGGGAGTACTTTTATACGTGACGAGGATTCTCCATCTGTTTCAGACACTTGCTGTTCCTCCTTGTTTTTTTTTTCTTCTTTTTTTCCTAGCTATAAGAAAAGGTTAGGCTAGTTCTAAACATTCTCTGTCAAATACCTACATTGACTATTAACGGTCTCTCTTTAGGTAAAAATTATGTACCGGGAAAGTTGCAAGACATCTGAAACCAATGCTTACCACAAAAAACCATGCAAAAAGGCAGTACTGGATAGATGAACCTGAATTCTTTATGGCTCAGCATGCTGTAATAAAACAGATATAATACTACAGCAAGAAAGTTAAATGCACCAGTTTTGTTGACAAAATATATTTTAAGAGTGTGGAGGACTGGAAGAAAAGCACTTGTGTGTACTAAAAAAGCTTTTGGCATTGAAGCAGTTTAGAGTAAAAATCCAAATTATCCCTTTTTAAGAACATAATGAGTATGCTCAAATTAATACTATTTGGTCTATTTAAACCAAGAGCTAATAAAAGTACCTGGCTATTAGTTTACCAATTAGGTAGTCTGATTCTATAACTACTAGAAACAACTTAGCTAGTACTGTGTTATTACAGAAAGCAAATTGAAGTAAAAAGTGTGAGAAGCTAAGACTAAAGTACACCTTTGTATCTAACAAAGTAACACTCGGCTCTGCTAATACAACTTTACACAATATCCCATGTTAACTCTGGGGGCATTTTGGGGGATTACCGCAAGGCTTGTGTCATTGGAACTAAACAGGTTCTTACAAGATTAAAAATTTAAAGTAAGGCCTAAAACCAATAGAGCTACATCCAGTTTTGAGTTGGACTGAAAGAAGAGATGGCATTTGTGGCCTGGCTTCTGTTTTGCTGTATGCTGTTACTACTGCAGTCTAATACCATTAGTTACTTAGTATTTATTAATTGGCTGTATCTCTTTTTTTGTCTGAAAGTGCCTCATTTAATCTACAGTTAATTCTGATGCTTTAGAAACATTTCACCTTTTCTTCTAGTTCTCAACTTAAAATGAGACCTACAGTCCTATGATAAACTTTAAGAGCTGGCTGTAGACTTGTGAATAGAGTAAGTTATTAGAGGGCTGAGAACCTCTCTTATTACTGGACACATACTAAAGAACCAAATGTAATGGTATTTTCTTTAACAGCCATTTAGTAAACACAGTTTTCTAACTAGTTCTGTTGTTGCTTAAACGCTCGTTAAGCGATTGAGTGGTGTTGTTTTTTCCTTTTCCATTGAATTTTATTCTTAATTATTCTTTAAAGGTCTAAACAAATCTAAAAATACATGTTTGGTAACGATACAAGAAGAAGTATTCCATAAAATTCTAGACCCTATGTATAGTTGACTGCCTTTCTTGGAGTGTTTGAATAGTTTGAAGTTTTCTATCACTTAACCTGAACATTTAGGTTTTCATTTTGGTTTAGAAAGGATATAAGCTTTGAAAAGAATACAACCAATGAAAGACAGTAGTTAAAATTAGGAGAAATTACCTGTATACCAACACTGTCCAAATCACTGTCATTAGAAAGATGCGATACCTTTTTGGTGCCAGCACGCAGCCATGAATAAAGAAAGGTAGATGGGTACCCAAGATGACTGGTAGTCCCTGAGTGAAGTACCAATACCAAGGATGAGATCCGTAGAATGTTCCCAAATTTTGCAGCACGTTGAATTTCAAGAAGTTCAGCTGAACCAGAATCCACTGGGAGATTTAAGGGGGAGACATTAAATATCAATACAAAGTGAAAACCAACAGTCCAGTTAAGTTATACAGTCATCACTGGCCTTAAATGATATTTTCATTAATACTTAAACTTACATTTTTTTTCTAGTAAGACTCACCACAGACTTCCTATATTTAGCAATTAAACACAGCTCTGTGTTAAGTTTTGTAGTTCATTGATAACTATGGCTTTATTGAGAGCTGAGCATCCTGATTTTAAGTAATGGTCCATCATGTAAAATAACTGAGTTTATGGCTTAGGATATATTTAGAGATCATAGGCCAGACACAGTCACAAAAATAACAGAAGTTAGAGATGTCTAAGACATCTGTTCATCTTAAAGTGCTAAGACCCAACCTTTTTCTTATAAGTCAAGTTTAAAACAACTTACCTCACCAAAAAACACACGGTCAATTATTAAAGAGGTTCCTACTGTGACCAATCTGCAAAAACGGAAAGTTGGTTGCACTGATAACTGCCTGAATTCCTTTCGTTTCAGATTCTACTCTTCTCTAAAGAACTGTCAAACCTCCCCAATTCCTAATCTTGTTTGAGATTATCTGTACTTGTGGCTGTTTTACAATGGCCAGTTGCCATCACCTGGTATCACTGGCACAATCCTAGATTAAGCTGGAATGCTGTTCAAGTCACTCTCATGAAATTTCTCCTAGTGCTTTTTGGCAGCATATACGTTAATTTAAAGGAAGCATGTTTCTTTTTTACACTTTTGCAAAAGGACTCTCTTTTTACTTATTTCTGACATGAAATCGGCTCTTTTGGGTGTCTGCCTTTGCAGTGGTAAAATCAATCTTAAAATATAGCTGTGTACAGACATAGTTTGAACTCAGAAAAAACTTACCCAACTGGAATGCAGTTGTGTAGGATAAGGTCTGATTTCCTCTGTTCTTGCAAAAAATGACTGAAGACCAAAGGCATCCATGGGATAACAGCAGTGGGACGAATAACAATTGCTAGTGCTACTAAAGCTAAATATTTGTAACTAGAGGGAACATAAGAAAAACAGGAGTTTATCAAAAGGTTTGGTCAATTATTTTGCAGTGACGTTTAAACAGTGTGAATACTGCCATGTCTCTGACCAGAACTTTTTCGTACTGTTATCAAAGCGAACTTTTATTTTCTCTGTGCAGATACTCTGTTTTGCTTGGAAGGCTGCCAACTATTTAACAGCTTTATTAGCAACAGAGTTGCTAACTAGAAGCACATACTTGGTTTAAAATAGGTATCTGGTAAAAAAAGCCATGACTACAAATTCACCTATATTTGAACCTAAGCAAGCTCTTGTTACGTTTTCCCAAGTAGCTATAAATTCCAGCCCTTTAAAGTTTCCCATAATAATGTGATATGTGTGTGAGGCAACTGGAGAATAGTAGTTTTACATATGAGCTGTATTACAGCTTAAAAAAAAATTCAGAGGAAATACCATAATTGCTGTTCCTTCCATGATCTAGAGCGCTGGCTACATCTATGAGTAGGTGGGTGTTATCCCAAGACAAAAATTATTAATGTTAGTAGAAAGTTTCTTACCTGCTCCCCATCTTGGAACCTTTTATCGGATAGTAAGAAAGAGCAAAAATGGTAAGAACAGTTTCCATGGTGTTTGTTAGAGTTCTGGTACAGGAATACCATGTAAACCAGGAACACAGCTGGCAGAAGTACTGAAAATAATATGAAAATAATTATTAAACTAATAATTACGAAAAACAGCATGCACAGGGAGAAACACATTAAAACAAAATCTGTAGCTTTAAATGAAGGTGGTAATTCTTCAAGATGAGTCATCACTTTGTTGTTGTTTACACTGCAACTAATAGTGTTTATTAACACCTGTAAAATTTTTTTAAAGGCTGAGACTCACCACGCACTTTGCTGTCTCTGCATTTTCAAGGTGTCGCACTAATAAATAAAGCTTCACATCAGCAAAAGCTGCCAGCACTGCCTGTGCAAGCCTAGGGACCCATATCTGTGTAAGAAGAGAAAATTTTACTTGCAACAAACCTGTTAAGTTCCAGGTTTGAAGAGATGACTACTGAATGAATGAGTGACTGTTCAGACATTGAAACAGTGAATTAGTGAATATTTCTAATAGCTTTTTATGATTAAAAAAAGTATTATAGTAGCATCTTTAAGACTAGGATTTCTGCCAAAATCAAGTCTAAAGGTCAACCGAAAATGTTCAGAAATTGAAAGTATAATTCTTTGCCATTCACCTCCAACAGAATTCCAAAAGGGCTTTTGTTACTGAATTTAGTACAAATGCACGTTATTAAACACTCTGGAAAACAGAACCACTAAGCAATTATGATAGAGTGGCAAACAATATGAGTATGAAATTCAGGCTTGATGGAGGCCTCTGCAGACAGCCATCAATACAGTGACTGGAGATCTATGAATGAGTTCTGCATCCATGCAAAACACTTCAGTGGTGTTTCTGTGTTTATACATCTCTAATTGCCCGATTTGAGGCTTTTTATTTTACCTGGACAAAGGATGAAAAGACACTGAATTTAAATCCAATGCTTTTGAATTGAATTTTAGTAGCAGATACGATTTTTGATTGTACTCACCAGCAGCTGAACATCGTCCGTAGCCAGCAGCTGTAATGCTTTGTAGATGCTTGCAAAGATCAGTGGGTATGAATAGCCCCTTAAGCCATGTGCCCATTCCCAGGTTAGGTAGCCATAATTATTAATATTAAGGATAGATCACAAATGACTGAACCGACGGGTTTCATTCAAGCTGTTATTCTCAGACATGTCCGGATCGAGACATTTACCCTTGCAGCCAAGAGCAGTGAGGTTTGTGCTACTTACTGGTCAAGCTAACCCCTTGCTGCCCTGGAAATCTTTACCCGAGCGCTCTCCCGCTCACGACTCTGCAGCAGCAACTGCCCCGCCGCGCAGGGGCGGTACAGAACCCGGGAAGCGGGGCCATGTCCCCTCCAGCCCGCAGGGAGCGATGGCGATGGGGGGAAGGTTGGCACCGCAAAGGATATTTGAAGACCATGTGATGCGCCACCTCCAGCGACTGCCAGTACTCGTCCGGGACGAAGCTGGTCTGGACGAGAAGGCAGTTGAGCGCCCGCAGGGCCACGGTGAGCGCCAGCAGCGGCGCGGGCCCGCCGGCAGCGCCTGCGTAAAGGAAGCCTGTCCGTCACGGGTTGCTCCGAGGGGCGCCG
>VWZK01021234.1:0-22236 GCA_013396935.1 Baryphthengus martii | reverse complement strand
AAGCTCCTAAAGACTAAGCAAATTTTCTTTCTCTAGTGCTGAAAGTCACACAACCAGACTACAACTCTTCCATCTTGAGCTGCAGTTGTGAAAGCCACATAAATCACCGTAAGGCTGCGGTGCTACCAACAGTCGCAGGCCCCAGCTCTCTTCCAATTTGGATGACGTTCTCACCATTCGTCAGGTATCAGCACTTTTCGCTATTCATCCTCAGTGCTGCTACAAAATAAGTACACAAGATGAGCCCAAGAATTCCTTAATACAGTGCACGTCAAAGATCCTGAGCTCAGCAGAGACCATTTGATGGTACAATGCATATCTCTCCCCATTTTATTACTTTCCTTCCTTATTAAACCGGTAGAGATAGCTGTTTCTCTCTCTGCACTGTATGCTCTACCTGCTCACCTTCTCCTTACGTATATAATTTACCTAGGTAGAATAAAACCAGAGGAATTGCTTTTAATTGGATTTGTTTGAAATTTTATAACCTTTATCAGAAAAAGAGAGATAATTTTTACCTGAAAACATGTTCACTTTTCCTTTATATATCAGCCTTTAATCAAAAAATCATAGAATCATAGAATGATTAGAGTTGGAAGGGACCTTAAAGATCATCTAGTTCCAATCTCCCTGCCATGGGCAGGGTTGGAAGGGGTCTTAACAACCACCTAGTTTTAAGCCCCCTGCCATGGGCAGGGACATCTTTCACTAGACCAGGTTTCTCAAAGCCCCATCCAACCTGGTCTCGAACATATAGAGTGTTGGGGCATTTACATACACCCTGGGCAACCTGTTCCAGAATCTCCCATCCTCTTAGTGAAAAAAGCCTTCCTAATTTCTGAATCTACCCTCTTCCAGTTTAAAGCCATTACCCCTCATTCTGTTACTGCAAGCCCTTATAAAAAGGCTCTCCCCCAGCTAGCTACAAAATACTCTCTTTATGGCTTGAAAGTATCACCAAAACCAAATAACTCTACTAATTCTTTTCTCACCATGTTTTTGATGACAGGCCTAATCCTCCCTTACTTACAGCTGGATATATAAGCACAGAAACAGGATCTGCAAAAGCTCTGCTTAAAGCTGTACTTATTCAAAAAGATAAGCGCAAAAAGAAGTCAGACCAAATGCATATATAAGATCAAAAATGAAAAACTCTGTCCAGTGAAAATCAAGAAGTCTTAACTGAATCATGAGTGACAAAAATTCAATAATACTGTAAAAAATGAATTGTCCTTTAACCAAGGGAGTCAGAATAGAAGATGATAGGTGCAAAGTTATGAGGTGGGCCATTCTTCACTTTATACATGCGTTATATTACTCCTTCCTGAATTACTTCTACACTCTAAATATCTTTCAAAGAGTATCCTGATGGAGAGTGCCGCTGATAATTTTTATGACCACCATCATCATTTTAAACAGTGACATAGACATGCCTACTTCAGCTGGCTGTCATTAAGTACACTCAGGCTTCTAAACTCCTCTGATCTGCAGTTCCACCTAAGGTCACAGTCTGGATTGAGAATTTATCTATGGTCCATCCTCTCCTGTTAAGCTCTTTTCATGCTTTCTCTTGACCTACAAAATAGTGTTATTACTGACAGCAAGGAAAGATGCTATCTACTCTGATTGTGATACTTACCAACCCATTTAATTCCTTAGGAGATTCAGCTCAATGATCTCCTCAACAGTAGGGCTTGACAGTGTTACAAAGCTGAAATTGTCGTATCTATTAATTAAATTACAGCAGCAAAACTGTAAAGACCTTATAGCGTAGTGATCCTTTCCTTTGAATTTTTTTTTAATCAAAAGCTTATTTCCTATGAACAAAAAATAAGGCATACTTAGAAGTGTCTTTTAATCTCCTACACAGTAAACTACTAACAGAGAATACTATACACAAAGAAAATACTAGAAAGTTTTTTTAAAATCTAATGCTAATTACTTGCATCGACTTGTTGTACTTAAATACTGGAATTTTATTAGCCTTTTTTTAGTTTTGCAGTCAATCTGATCATTATCTAACTACTTGAAAATGCTACTTGTTTTTACAAGACAAACGATGAAAAATTCATTCTCATTAAAGGAAAGACACAACCGTTGGAATGCTTTTCCAACGTTTTGTGTTTAATTTGCACTTTGAACACCCTTCCACGCTTCCTGTGGACCTCGTAAGTGAGAATTTCCAGGACCTATGTTGAGTAGTGGCTACTAAAATGCATCAAGTTATTCAATAAATAGTCAACAATAATCAAGCAAGGAGAAATTTCACCCAGACTGGATGACATAAACTAAGTCTCTTCAATGAAAGTTAATAAGACTGTGTATTGTACCTACACTATCTCAATGACTCTGTAAATCTTGGGGGAGTTGAAATGTCATTATTTTCAAAACATTCCCTTTAACCAAATGTATTTGAACATATTTCTACACTTTTTAGACTGTCATAGTAAAAGCATATTTTATTTCCCGCTGGAGCCAAGAGCTATGCACCTTCTCATACCAACTTCTCTTGAAAATCCACTTTCTTCGTTTAAGTATGTGCATCTGATAAGTTTTGTACTTTTCCGTTGTCAGAATCACAGTGAAAAGATTCATCCTGCATTTCAGTAGAGAGAGAACAGCACAAAGCAGGTGGACAAGCAAATTCTCATTGCTCAACACTGCCAGTCAAAAAAAAACCCACCATGTTCGAGCCAGTCAGCACTTTCTTTTTTATATCTGCCATGGTCATGTTTGCTGCTGCACAAAAAGCAGGCAAGTGTCTGAATGTAAAGGCCCACTAGCTGTCAAGAATGGCTCACATTTGAAAGAAGACATAAAAACAATTTCCCTCACAATGGACAGGACAGGTAGAAAACCTGGGTATATAGATCTAGAAAAAAGACGTATTTCAAAAGTGCTGAGACTGAAGTAGGGTTCTAAGAACAACAGCTAGGAGTTCTACTCTGGAAGAAAAATACATTAATGTATTGTAGAAAGTCTGCAGGGAACAAAATCTGCAAATGCAACTGGATGAGTCCCAACAACTCAAGCATAAATTTCTTAAACTACTCTTCACAGATCTGTGATGTGCAGGTACTATGAAACAGCAACCATACAAATACTAGACGGATAGATGTCACAGAACTGTGCTGGACCTTGGGGAAAACAGGAAGGTTGAAGGACATCTTGTAAAGCAAGCTATATTACAAGCTGGAACTAAGCGCCTTTCCTTTCTTCCTGGAATAAACCAGGCAAGATTTCCCTACATTTCAGGAGGAAATAAAGTGACACAATCTCAGCTCCCAATGTGAAAAACTTTCTGAAAGAATCAGTTTTCCATGCTGCTGGCCTTCTGCTGGAGCACATGATCCCTGTGCTTGCAGAATTAGAGTCCCAAGACTCTTTTCGATTCTGAGCTAATACAATCTGTCAACTCCCTCCTTATCTGCTGCTGGTTCACATTGGCCTCCTCATGGGGAATTAGCTGTTTCATGCAATAAACTTCGGTAAGAGATTAACAGTTAATTGGCATAATGTTAAAAGACACTGTAATATCCTGGTTTTGTAACCCGCACTGCCTTCCAGGCTTTTTGTTATTCACTCAAATCACGTATCCTTTTTTTTTTTATCTTCAACATCTGTTATTTTTTATTGTTTGTAACAGGATATGAAAAGCTGGAAAACAAAATTCTTTTTAGAATTCCATAGTTTTAATTTCCTAAGCACTTTATTTTGCTACATTTTCAGCATGGCAACACGTGAACTTTCTACTTCAATTTTATTTCTCTATTTCACAAGCTTGACATCAGACCGATGATAGTTCTGAGAATGCCAAGCACTCATATTAACCTGTTCCTCCTTCAGTGAAAGATGTCTGCATTGTGTCTCCAGAGCAAAAAAAAACCAAAAAGCAATGTGATAAACTATACACAGTGCTTTCTGTGACTGAAGGCCCGTTTCCTCATTGGTATTCAGCCAGCATCCTTACCAAAAGATCCTGTGAAAATAGATAAATAATAAAAACAAGAATGACGTACTAAGCTTTTCTGGTGAGGGACTGCTTCGGTTCTAGGGATCTGAGAAGAAACTAAGCATTCATCAATATGACCTAAATAGCAAGAGAAAAAAAGGAATAATTCCAGGTATACTAAAAAGAAGCAAGCCTGGGTAGCGAACACTAAATACGTTAGTGAGCCTAGCTAAAGTTAAAAAAAAACAGACAGCAAACACTAAATACGTTAGTGAGCCTAGCTAAAATTAAAAAAGAACAAACATGAATGTATTTATATATTTATATATATAATGAGTATACTACTAACACATTGATATAGGCATATGTATAACCAAAGGCTTCACTATAAACAATTCAATAGTAACAACTAACTTTGGATGAGACGAATTCAGAAGTTCAATCAAAAAAGAAACACTTGTACTTGGTGGCTGTATTTGATTTGCATAGCAAGGTTTTGGTAGCAGGATGACACACAGGGGATGCTTCTGTGAGAAGCTGCTAGAAGCTTCTGTCATGCCCATAGAGGCAATGCCACCTGGCTACAAGAGGAACTCGCTGATGACCAAGACCAAGCCAATCAGCGAAAAAACTGCCACACAACAGCAGCCGGAAGAGAGGAATGAGAATACACGAGAGAAACAACTCTGCAGACAACAAGTTTGGAGAAGAAAGAGGGGGAGGAGGTGCTCCAGGTGCCAGAGCAGGGATTCCTCTGCAGCCATGGTGAAGATCATGGTGAGGCAGGCTGTTCCTCTGCAGCCCATGGAGGTTAGTGGTGGAGCAGAAGCCTACCTGCACCAAATGGAGGACCTCATGCCAGAGCAGGTGGCTGTGCCCAAAGAAGGCCATGACCCTGTGGGAAGCTCATGCTGGAGCAGGCTGATAGTAGGTCTTCTGAATCTATATAGAGAGGAGCCCACACTCGAACAGGTTCAGCAGCAGGACTTGTGACCCAACAGGGGATCCACACTGGAGCAACCTGTACCTGAAAGACTACATCTCGTGGAAGGGATGCATGCTGGAACAGTTCGTGAAGAACTGCAGCCTGTGGGGAGGATTCATGTTGGAGAAATTCGTGGAGGATGACTGTGTCCCATGAGAAGGACCCCATTCTGGAGCAGAGGAAGAATGTGAGGATTCCTCTGACTGAGAAGGGAGGAGTGGCAGAAACAATGTGCGATGAACTGACTGAACCTCCATTTCCTGTCCCTGTGTGCCACTGGCAGCCAAGTAGGTAGAGAATTCAGGAGTAAAACTGAGCCCGGGAAGAGGTGAGGTGTGGGAGAAAGGTGGTTTTATAAGATTTAGTTTTTATTTCTCACTACATTACTCTGAGTTTACCGGTAATAAATTAAATTAATTTCTCTGAGTTAGGTTTGTTTTGCCTGTGACAGTAGTTACTGAGTGATCTCTCACTGTCCTTATCTCAACCCATGATCCTTTTGTTATACTTTCTCTCCCCTGTGCAGCTGAAGAGGGTGAGTGATAGAGTAGCTTGGTGGACATCTGGCATTCAAGTGGGGTCAACCCATCACAGCAGCATAAACTGGTTTGTTTGAAGTTTCTTATCTCACTAGTGCTAGAAAGCAATGAAGAAAATGAACAAACAAAGCATTCTGTGATAGCTGTTTTAATATAGAGGCATATTCTAGCTATATCTCATTAAGCTGTTTACACTAAAATGCAAATTTAAGATGGGGAATATATTCCCTGAATTAAATCAGTATTTACATATGTTAGATTTAAGTCACTGCATTAAGTCTGCAGAAATGGACCTGAAGGTCTAGGTGAATAACAGACCAAACAGGAAGCTGCAGAGTGCCCTTTCTGCCATGAGAGATGGTTTCTGTTCTGGATTGCATTAGCAGGAGTGTAGTCCATTGGCTGAAGGGGGTTTTTCCCCTGTATCCTTGTAGCCAAACCTAGACTATCACATTCTGTTTCACACCCCTCACTACTACCACAACCGAAAAATATAAGAGGCCGGGGACACATGATACAAAAGAAGAAAGGGCTGTGTTTACTCAGCCTCCAGAGGAGAAGACTTAAGGAAGAATCTAATCACTATCTTCCATCATCTAATGATGGAAGAACAATCCCAAGTACCAGTGTAGGATGGGGACTGACATGGCGGAAAGCAGTATAGGGTAGAGGGACCTGGGGATCCTCGTGGACAAGAAGATGATCGTGAGACAACAATGTGCACTTGTGGCCAGGAAGGCCAATGGCACCCTGAGGTGTATTGGAAGGAATGCAGTGAGTAGGTTGAGAGACGTCCTCCTCCCCCTTTACTCTGCACTGGTGAGACTACATTTGGAATATTGTGTCCAGTTCTCAGCCCCTCAGTTCAAGGACAGGGAACTGCCTTAAAGAGTCCAGTGCAGAGCCACAAAGATAATTAAGGGAGTGGGACACCTCCCTTATGAGGAAAGCCTGAGGGAGCTGGGTCTCTTTAGTTAGGAGAAGAGCAGACTGAGGGGTGACCTCATTAATGTTTAAAATATGTAAAGGGCGAGTGTCAGGAGGATGGAGCCAGGCTCTTCTCAGTGACATCCAATGATAGAGCAAGGAGCAATGAGTCCAAACTGGAACATAGGAGGTTGCATGTAAACATAAAGAAAAACTTTTTTATGGTGAGGGTGACAGAGCACTGGAACAGGCTGCCCACAGAGGTTTGTGGCATCTCCTTCTCTGGAGAAGTTCAAAATCCACCTGGATGGATTCCTGTGTGACCTGATCTAGATGATCCTGCTCTGGCAGAGGGGTTGGACTAGATGATCTTTTGAGGTCCCTTCCAGCCTCTAACATTCTGTGATTCTGCAATTCTGTAATAAGGGATTATAAAGACAGTGGGGTCAGGCTCTTTTCAGAGGTAAAGAACAAAAAGGAAGAGGAAACAGCTAAAAGTTGAAGCAAGGGAAATTCCAGACAGTTCTAAGGAACAAATTTTTTATAGTGGCTGCATAGAGAAGCTCTGGGATTCCCAGTCTTGTAGGCAACTCAACTGGACAAGATTCTGAGCTACCTAAGTCCAGGTTTGGACTAGATGACATCCGGAGGTCCTCCTGCACATAAATTATTGTATAATCCTAATATATCCTAATAATATCCTAATATAAAGATACATTTTTAAAATTTCAGTTATTCCCTATTAAATAAAGAGTTCATTTTTATAAATGAAAAGTACGTGTCAAGTGCTGAACATGACAGTGTACAAATGTATTTTTCACAGAATAATTGAAATGGTTGAGAAATCATTCTGGAAAACTGGAGAGTAAGGGACATCTCAGGAGAGGACAGGGAACACATAGGCACTCAAAGGTCACAAAGTATAAACAGCTAAAACTGGTTAAACAGTGGCTACCCATATGAGAAAAGGAAACTATTTATTTTCATACAAATTTGATCTTGGAGAAGCAAAGATGTCAGATCTGAACAGTAATTAAATATGGATCAGGTATTTGTCATGTCCTTCTAACGCATCATGAAAATGCCAGGATTCTCATGATTTTGCTCTAGTTCAAGGGTCCAACCTCTAGTGATTCTGAAAAGCAAAATAACATCGCTTCAGAGAATGTGCTTGCTTTTTTTTTCTCTGTTTTGAAAAGTGAACCTAGATGGTATATAGCCTTTATGTTTCCTGTTACAAATGAATTAGAACATACAGGAAAGATAAAAAATGTTCTAGATTATAACTGCAAAAAGCACATGGATTTGGCTTTTTACCTTAGATAAACTATACAGGCAGGATATTTAACAATTTTACATTTCCTTCTTTGGAATAGTACCAATTGAAGCACAGAACAGTTAGGTCACTTGCTCAACTTGACATGGGCAAGTATCAAAATAGGTCTTAAACATAATATTTGGTAATTTCAATGCATTGCTTTTTGAATTGCAGATAATTTCTTCCTTGTTGTTTTTTTTCATAAACTTATTAAGTCTGAGAGAACACAACCGAAAAAAAAAAGCAAACTCAAAATAGAAAGCTGCCTAACTACAGAAGTAGAAGCTGTACACGTCAGATACAGATCATTACGCAGAATAAAGCAGTAATGGAGTTGATAAGAAGTGTACTTGCACGTAAGAAGTTAACAATGACTATCAGAGTCTGTGACATGAAAATTCATTAATTTGGGAACTCAACTATAATCAAGAATGACAGGAAGAACATTCACAGAGAGCTGCAATAAAGACAGTCTGACAAGATGCAGATAGCAGACACCTTGGCAAAATGTATTTTCAGTGCTTTCAAAACAGATTTATAAATAGCAAAAAAAAATATTCCTGCATATTTAAGTAGGAATTAAGTTTAAAAGCTTTATATAGTTTTACTTTAATTTTCATTCTGAATTAAGTAAAAGTTGATTATCTGTCTTAAAGCATCCTGGCATCTTATATAAAAGGGGAAGGAGGTTAATAAACAGATAACTGTGTTTAAAAGTAGCCTGCAAACCTAAATTCTTCTCAAATATTTTTGTACAAGTACAATCAAGAATGCTAGGTTCCTTCTTGAAAACAAAGTGATTTGGGTTTATATCCACCTTAGTTTTTCTCTGTTATTCTTAAAGAACCAGTTACTTCCTGAATTATTTAGCAGAAAAAAAAAAGGTACTATTTATATTCCAGATTATGTACACCAACATTTTCTTTTTCTTTCTGTTCTTTTACAGTTTTCCTAGGACTGTTTTCTGCACCATGCCAGATACAGTGTTTTTGCTGAAGGCGTGTGATCACAGTAATGTATCCCTCTGCTTCTGGCATACCTCAACTATTAAAGATTATGGGATAAGGTGTGCAAGTTTCTGTTTCATTACAAAAAAAAAAAAAATAGGTGATTCTGCACACTCATAAAGTCGTACCTCTCCTTATTGGAAAATTTAAGTTTCAGGTGGAACTTTTGCTTTTTTTCACTGTTAAGGCAGACTCTTTGTTTTCCAGGCCTTAATTGAGTAGGAAATAAAATCATAAGGGCTCTAACCTCCCCAAATAAAAATGCTGCTGCTAAAAATTCAACTCTTTTTTTTTTTTTTTTTAAGGCTGCCTTGGTTTATGTTGTACAAATTGTTTACATAATTTTATTCCACACTGGAAAATAAAAGCTTCTCAAAGATTTCCATAAACTTGGGTTCAAGCCATATTCAAACTGTATCATTTGCGGACAACACATTTAATTGGGTCTCCTCAGTTTGTTAACCTGAATCACATTATTATTGAAAGTTGCATGGTGCACGTGTACCTTAGCATATGCAGTTTTTCAGCGCAAGAAAACTTCAGCCCTAAGGTAAATAAATTTAAGTGCCTGCAGGTGCGTGGCTTCCACTAAATCACAAATTTAATATTTTAGCATTTTGTGTTGTATTATGTATCCCTACTTGGTCCACTAAACTTCATAAGTCTTTATTTTGTTGATTTGATAGCATAAGTGAGAAAGGAGTACTGAGAGAGAGTAAAATAGTGGGCAGATGAAGAGTTTGTACTGAAGATGCAGCAGTCTGTAGTTTTTCAGATTCTGCAACTTAGACCTCTGACAAAATGGGATCTCAGAGAGTGTTATGCAATGTGAGCATTACCTCGGTGTGGCTTTGTTCCCTTGGGTAGAATGTGTAGAGGTGGATAGCACAACTGAACACAGTGCTTTGCCTTTGAAAGCAGAGAAAAGACAGCAAAATGAAGGCAGAAAAGCTGATGAACTTTTTTTTTTTTTTTTCCATTTTCAGTAAGTTTCTTGTGGCTTATTTTGAAAACAACCTAATTTCCAGCCTGAAAACATGTTCAGTTCCCTATGTTTGACTCTGCACAGCAACAAAGAGAGGTGAGCTGAAACATCTTAGAAATAAATTCTGAATATGGAACCATTTCTACTTTATTTTAAAGTAGAATGACAAAACAGCCTTTTTTCTCGGTGTGCTTTATGGACATGGACAACTCCGCAGTTCACTAAGATCCTCAATCTTTTGACTTAGCCTAATGTTTAGTCAGGTTCTTAAAATGACACCCTACACTGAAGTTGACCGTCCTCCTGCAGTACCCTGCTTTGAAATTGTTTTTCCTTCTTCTCTTGGGTTAGGGCTGTTCGGGCCCAGTGTTTCAACAGGCCTTAACTATCCTGCCCAGCTTCACCTGGGACCCCTCCCAGGCACTCACATGCCCTACCATGGACTCAAGCTGGGTGTCCCAACTCTACCTGAGCTATGCCATAGGGTACCTATCTCCTATCCTTTGCTGTTCCTGAACCTCAGACTGGGTTTCCATGACCAATCTTGGACATAACACTGCCTCAGCTTGTCTGACAAGCACAAGATTGTTGATTGAGAGCTCGCTCTCGCTATCTCTGTTCACACTGACTGGGAACTATGCTCCACCAGTGAATGTACTGCTCTGCTTGCACTGACACCTTCCACAGTTCCTACCTTCTCCTCCCTCCTGGAGCTGTTACTGTGCTCTGGCAGTTCTTATAGGCTGAAGCCTGAGCTTGAATAGAGCTCTTGGACCAGCAGGCCAAGGATGCTTGAGTGAGGGATCTCACTGAGGCTCATCAGGGCAAACAAGATCTGTTGGGGCACTCAGCATCCTGACAGAGACTGAAGGTATGTGGTGACTCATAGACTACTCTTAGACTTTGAAAACTCATTAAAAAAGACAGCGAGACTACTATAATCAGGCTTAAATTCTCTACACACGGCTTCTTACATTTACTGAAAAATTTGAAGACATCTCTAAACTCAAAAAGTTTGAAAATTGCTATATGCATACAGAACGGTATACCCAAAACTATGAAGCTTGTTATGACAAAAACTAACATCTGCAAGAGCACTGGTGACAGCCAGAGAAAAACACACATTGGAAAATGTAGCAATATTTTCCATCAGGAATCACTGACTATAGCTATTATCAGAAAGTCTAGCAGAAAGCTTACTTTTGGCATATGTAGCAAGTCTAGTCTACAAACAGACATTGACTTAATTCTCCATCCTGGTGAGACATGGGTAACACACACTGCGTTTTAGATGCCAAACTGCTAGTTTTAGCCTCAAGCCTCCGTGATCTGCCTGTGATCTCATTTTTCTGTTCTTCCATACGAAGTTGCAACGCGCTTCAAGACTCAAGAGGCTGTTTGCAGGGAACAGTAAGGATGAACATTTGGGACAGGATTAGAATTAATTAAAATGCTTACACTGAAGCTAGTGGGATTTGGAATGAACATGTACAAGCTTTGATGGAATGATTATCTTCAATAGTTTACTAGGAGTGCATGCTAAAAACACATAAGAAACAACCAAAATTCTGCACAACTTTCAACAGTGACTGGGATTACGAATTTGTAGCAATTCATGTAAGGAGAAAAACAAGATTGAAATAAACACTTGAAAGGACAGAAGGCTGAAAGAAAAGGATCTTTTTGATGCTGTTGTGCTCAGGGGGGCATAGGTTTGATTTCCTATGCTGCCACTGAAACAGCATACCAGAAAAATTATCAAAGCAGGATCTATTCTATCATATAGAAAGATGAGAGTAGGGAGTAGGAGTAATTAGATATTTTCTGCAGGGAGTGGTGTCAAAAGTCTTAAGTTGGTTCTTAGGTTTGGAGCGTATTTGTGGCTGGGAGGCTGCTCAGCAGAAAGGGATGTTGATAGACAGTGGGGGTGTTGATAGACAGTCTGCTGAACATGAGCCAGCAGTGTGCCTAGGTGGCCAAGAAGGCCAATGGCATCCTGGCCTGAGTCAGGAATAGTGTGTCCAGCAGGACTAGAGAAGTANAGGACTAGAGAAGTAATTGTTCCACTGTACGAAGCACTGGTGAGGCTGCACCTTGAGCACTGTGTTCATTTTTGGGCACTGTGGTGTAAGAAAGACATCAAGATGCTGGAGCGGGTCCAGAGAAGGGCAATGAAGCTGGTGAAGGGTCTTGAGAATAAGTCCTGTGAGAAGCGGCTGAGGGAGCTGGGGTTGTTTAAGCTGAAGAAAAGGAGACTGAGGGTAGACCACATTACTCTCTACAACTACCTGTAAGGAGATTGTAGAGAGGTGGGTGTTGGTCTCTTCCCACAAGTCACGACTAATAGGGCAAGAAGAAATGGTCTTAAGTTAGGCCAGGTGACGTTTAGGTTCAACATTAGAAAAAACTTCCATACCAAAAGGATTACCAAAGACTGGAACAGGCTGCCCAGGGAGGGGGTTGAATTGCCATCCCTGGATGTATTTAAAAGTCATCTAGATATGGTATCCAAGGATATGCTGTAGTGGTGGCACTGGTAGAGTTATATCATGGTTGGGCTTGATGATCTTAAAGATCTTTTCCAACCATAGCAATGTTGTATGATTCTGTGATTCTGAAAAAAACTGTTAATGTCACAGTTTTGAAGGGATAACGACAGAGTACCGCTGTCAGTTGCTGAGGCTGAATGTATATATTCTCCTTTCTTAACACACATCAGAAGGATTTTCATGAAAATGAACTGGAATAAAAACATGGTAAAAAAGTAAAAATTCTTTTTTACAGATTGAAAAATGAGTAATAGTTTCTTAATAATTAAAAAAGTCCCTCCTTCTTATTGTATATCTTCCTTCTAAACGATTCTTTACAGCAATGTGAACTACAGAGTGTAGGAGCTACACAGTTATATTAATGGTTTTCTTCTAATCCCTAAGGTTCTATATAATTTGATAAAGCAAACCATTAAGAAAGAGAGAAAGAGAGTACACAGCAGCCTTATTTAATTTTTCATGTTGCCTTCATATTTTAAAAGAGAGAATATTGACAATATTTGGAGTACTTAAAGTGACAGTCAGGAAAGCAAAATGTGCCAAGAATATTTGTGACAAAATGAAAAGTACCTGGTAATTTTCTAAAGTCTAACCTCAAGCTGGCTGAGTCACTAAAAAACATACATTCCCCAAGACATAAGAATTACTTAAGTTTTTCACCAACTTAGTTTTAGGCTTAGATCAACTTCTTGCCCTCTGACAATGCAAACGTCAATGAGGTACCATTGCAGCCTTGCTATGTTCTGAAGTGATTTCCATTAGATTTCTCTCTTCAACCCAATTAATCATTATCCCTGCTCTGTGCCCTGGCTCTTTAGTGACATTGCCCTTGAACAAAACCAATCATAGCTCTTCAGCAGGTAATTGAGTACAATAACCTGCATAGTGATACCATGCTCACACATACTTTTTGTGTTAACTACAGATATTGCTACTATTAGTGAATCAGGGAAGCAATGACACATTAGTAACATCCCCTGAACACCACAGATAAAGTGGATCATCCCTTTATAGGCACCTCACTTGCACACACACTCACAAAGCATGTTGAAGTGGGTTCTCATTTATCCTCATGCTTGGGAAGCAAACTAGTTAAATGTTCTACATTACTAACTGGCCTTTATAAATATTTTCATTTTTTTCTCTTCAATCTTGGACTATTATTGTCACTCTTCTCATTCAAAAGAAACATTAAGACTTCCCTTACCCATCCACAAGGAGGGCATTGGATGACTCATATCAGATAATATTTTTGTTTCAAGGACAAAAGATTATCTGTACATGACCAGTGTCAGCTGACTAATGAAGGAAATTGGTGTTGTCCTCCAAACAGATCTCTTGCCTATTGTGTGGCTGCAGTAGTCTGAAGAGCATTTAAGAAGAAACAGCTCACTCATGTTTGTAGAAGCATAGGTCCAAAATAGGCAAAACAAACAAAGCAAGTTCCGGTAAAACATAGCAGCCAAGCTCAAAAATTGTTATCCTTTTCTAGGGGAAGAAAAAAAAAAAAAAAAAAAAGAGAGAGAGAGAAATAAAATGTCATAAATGTTTAAATTTAATAAGCAATGTAATTTTAGAAAAGAAATTCTTGCTTCATCAGACAATTAGTTCTCGATTATAGCTTACAATTAGCTTTCTAAAAGCACCACATTGTGGTAGCCTCAGGGTATACATCACATTGATTAAGTGTTTAGTTCCTCGAATCTATGTGTATCAGCTTTCATTGAAAACAGTTTTGCAGATTGTATTGCCGATGCAATGTTCAGTGCTTGCACCCTTAGAGCAATGGACTTTTAACGAAAGACAGTTTTCAACTTAATCCAAAATTTCAGAGGAATTTGAATCAATGTATCTTTTCTGTTCACTGTATGTGCTCGTACTTTCCTGACCCCTCCACAGTTTTCAGTGGTACAGTCCACATGCACAGTATATAACGCTTGCATTCTATGCTGTTATAGCATTGTTAAACCAGTAGGTAACAGATTTTCTTAATTTATATTTTTAATACTCACATGGATCTTTTTAAAACCCTCTACACGTTTACAGAGTCCTTATGAAGTACAACAGCTCCCTTTGTATTAACTCTATTCCAGTTATGTCATACACTTTCTCAGAAAGTTATATTGAATTAAAATAGCTTCTTAATTAAAAATGTAAATTATTAGAATATTAAAGATCAAAGTATCACGGAATTATTACATCCACTGTTTCAGAATAGTAAATAAAATTGAATTTAATATTTTAACAAAAGCTATAGTTTAAAGAAAAATGATGGCATTGAGCTCGGTCAAGGAAAGGATACTTCTGCTCACAGATGTTACCAATCACAGGAGTGAAGGAAGGCAGTGTATTGGAACCTGTAGCTCATTCCTTTTCCTAGATACTGAAATACAGACATACCTAATGGCTTCCATTTATTTTGTGTGTAGAAGGTACAATATAAAAAAAACATTCTCCCAAGTAGGAAAAAGAGATTTTTACCCAATAACCAGAAACGCAATAGACCAAACAGCAAATTACATATTTGATAAAGAATCAACAACATTTGACTGAAGAAGTTTTAATTGGTAATTCCATTCCATCTTACTTGTCTCCTGGCCTGTTAACAGGACTTACAGGACTTAAACTAACACTCTTTTGCCACAAGGTTTCCATTTTATCAGCTAAGTAGTCTTATTCTGGAAGAACTTAAGCCCTTGAGTAAAATAATGCTTATAAAACAGCCCTATTGAAATCAATTATATTATATATGTGTGTGTATATTTGTAAGAACAGCAATGTTCTCCTCTAACCTCCTCTGGGATAGAAGCTAAGTTCACAATCTACAAGGCAGCACTCCTGTCTGGAATATGTCTTCTAGTGAGAGAATTTCCATGGTCTCTAAAAGTTAGGTCATGACATTCACGACTATAAAAACAGACCTAAATATTTATGTTTAAATATTCAAAGTTTAAAGAGTGTACCTATGGAGCAGAAGATGGCTCAGATCCTTAGCACTACATATCAAGCAGAACTTTGAAGAGCTTTACACTTAAGAAGAGCTTGGACTCTGCCAAGTCCAGATGTGAACTGAGCATGTAGTTTTATTCGATGAAACAAAATCTGAACAAAATTGAACTTGTTTTAGTAGACAACTTTTAGGTATTCCTATATGGAGTCTAACAAGTGTTCTTGTGTTTTCTAGGAAAAGCATTATCACTTCTCCATGTTCAGGTTGTTTCTATTTTTCTCCTTTCAGGACTTCATCTGAAGGCAATAAGAGGCCTGGAAAGCAGTTACTATTCCAGCTAAAGGGACCAAAGATGTTATCAAAGACTGATATAGAAGGCTTTTTCCATTTTCCCAGTAAGTGAATTGAATTTTTGCTGCATTACTTTTGGCGTAATCGACTTGGAAAGCCCTACAAAATATATTAAACTTAGGAATCTATTTAGTAGTTTAGGACACCAAAGAATGCATCTTAAGTATACTCCTATTGCCTATAGAGACTATTCCCTCAATAGGCAAGTGTAGTGACCTAAACTCATGCAGAAATCTGATTGGCATGCACCTAGAGGAGATACACCTTTTTTTAAGTCAGAGTGTGATTTGGTTTGATATTTGTCTATTCTTTACACAATAAGTAAGTATGTATGTTCACAAAACAAACACCATTCCTAATTTACATTATGTAGTAACATTTAAGAACTGGAATACTACAAAATATTTATTCTTCTGACTACTCACTCCATATAGAGGTTATGTGGTAAGGAAAAGATTTGTTCCAAATTTAATGTGTAAATAGTCAAATCATGCAACCAACTTCATAGCTTCTAACGAGGCTAGATGAAATTATGATAATAGATGGAACTAGAGTAACACTCTGTTTTAAAAAGTATTTTATCATGATTGCAGATGTAACACTGATTTTCCTGCCAGTTTTTGTGACATCTCCACCACTATAGCCCTGGTTTTCCATTCGCTCCTGTTTTTACTTCAGATCCATGTAAGTGCACAACCCTTCTAAGCTATAAGATATGTGGGGGAAAGATGTGAGATCAGCTATATATGAAATAGCGTGTGATTAAAAAAAAAAAATATGGTAAAGAGGTTTTTACTTCCTTTAAAAGATAGTTTTCCTCTTGTTGTTTTCAACATTAGTCCTTTTAGGATTAAAAGATATGTGCAGAAATATGTAGGTTTTTTCTCTTTAAAGCTGAAGGTATGTCTATAAACTTTATAAAAGATTTTATAAGATTTTATAAAGTGGATGTACACCTACAAAGAGGACAAGTGATTTATTTATGATGCTGACAAACACATCCATCTGAATTTTTCCATGCTAATTTCCATGATAATATCTGCCAAGGCTAATCATTTAGATTCCATTGAAATACAAGTTTTAGATATCTCTGGATACATGGAATCTTAGAAGAATACACATTTTTTGGTTAAATGTTTATTTATTTATCAAGGTAGTTAAGACTATTTAAAATCAAGGAGAAAATAATTATCTGAGAAAATAGATCACTGGGTTATACAGCCCTTTTTCTCCAACAAAACCTCTGTACTGCCAGATTCTGAGCCAAATTCTCATTGAATGCCATTCCATTTACCTCATTTGAATTACAGTGGGGTGTACTGGACTCTCAACTAGCCAATATATATACACATGTAGATCTATAACAATCTATCGTGTCACTTCTCTCACAACTGAGGTGAAGCCACCTGTGGAGGACATCTTTGTTAACTGACACCTGAGGCCCTGCATAATACTTGACAGCTCAGTGGGACACTTGTCTTCATGCTGTTTATAGGCAGTCATGTCTCAAAATATTTTTCATGAATTACCGCACTTCAAAAATCAAGCAGAGTAACATCCTTCTAAGAGCTAATGGGAAATGTTTTCTAGAAGAAAAATCAAGGCCTTTGTATCAATACCACTGCTGCGGCAAAGGGACCTGATTTTAAATTATGCTGCTATACACCACAGTATGTCCTGTGGTAATCAGGGATAACCATGTCCTGGAAAGCACTAGCAAGAGTTTTACCTGCAGTAATTATTCCTCTTTGCTTGCAAAGCTACAACTAGATTATTGCATGCAATATTACCCTGTGTACCAACACCTAGTTATAAGTAATAAATTCTTCATTATGTGGCTGGTGAAACACAGGAGTGGTTGCATAGAGAACCTTTGGGGTCCCCATTCCTAAAAATATTCAGACTTTGACTGGGCAAGGCCATGAGCAACCCAATCTAACTATAAAATTTGGCCCTGCATTTAGAAGGGAACTGGGTGAAATGACTTCAAGGAGTCCCTTCAATTGTACATTATTCTATTATTCTTTTGCATCGCAGTAGTGTTGTGCAGAAACCTTCTTGCAAGTTTTAAACTTGTTAGCTTTGAATGGAGGGTAATCTATCTGTATCATGGTCCGCACTGTAGGATAACCTCAAGCATGTCTGTGGTTCACTCAGAGCGTCATATTGGTGTACTAGACTGCAACAGAAACTAGCTATTTTAAATGTCTTCATTGTGTCTACAGTATATTGCAGCTACTATGAGATGGCATATCAAGGGAAAGACATCCACATAGCAGAGACTCCTGCAAGCTTTAACAGTATTTTTTTAATGAATTTTTTTTTTCTAAACAGATCACCCTGACAAGATTTTCAGGCACAGTAATGAGTTTATTAGTTGTATGTCTCACATCACTACGTGCATTTTTCTCTGACACTCTCCCTATTGCCAGAACTTGATTTTAAAAAGCTGAGAGAAAATAACATTTGAGTTATTTAAAAAGAAGATGCAGCTTGCATATTGAGAAAGAATGTTAAAAGGGCAAGTGATTCTATTGGCAGTGGCAGTCTGTGCAACAGCTGTATGTGCAAAGATATAGTGAGTCCTGCTCATGAGAGGTAGTGTCTAGACACCAAGAAGAATACTGCCCAAAAGGAAAAGCCACCATTAACTGCACAGCTACATACCAATATGAAAAGTAGGAGGCCAAGATACGGGAAATGTTAATATTTGATATCTTCATCTACTGCATTTAGAATGATCTTTTACCTTTTTTGATTCAAACCAGCTGAAATGCAGCTCAGTAATAAGTGAGGAGAACTTGGCTTTGTAAAATCAAGAATATGCATTTTCTGGACTCATAGGAGACCATGGCAAGACTTGGTTTTACCTTTCGTTTCAGGACCAGCCATATATGACTTGTGAAGAAGAGCTCCAGCTATCCACAGACACATAAATCCCCTCAAAAGTCAGTAACAAGCTGTCAGTATAGGATCTTCCATAGTATGTACCAAGCATTTTACTTTGTTGGCTTGAGAGTTAAAATGGAAAATGCCAAATTGTAGTACAAGAAAGATATCACAAGTGTGCAGCACAAAGCTTTCAGTATAGTCACGAAATGGAAAAATACACTGTTATCTTTATTGTCTGGTATTTGGATATATTTTGTGATGGAATTTTCAAGTGTGTTCCTTTTTAATGAAAATAAATATGTATTTTGTTACCTTTTTAAAGACATTAGAGATGTGAGACATACTACAGGCTGTCCAAGAGGCAAGATTTCCAGAACCCACCCAGATAAAAGAGAAACAACAAAAAGTTATATAATAGAGAACAGCGACTTCCAGTCAGAAGTGCTTTTCCAAGGAATCCCTCATTTCTCAGCCTTAGGAGCAGTTCAGAGGACCACTTCATTCGTAAAGATGCGGCAATGGCTGAGATTGCAGGACAAAAGCAGAATCTGACATAGTCAGAGTGAGCGGGGAAGAATCTGATTTGCAAAACCAGGCTCTTGAGATTAGCACTGTTACACTTGCAGAAAGGGAAGTTTATCATCCAGCTCTAGATGGCAGGAAAATGTTGTTACTAAAAGACCCATAGGACCTATGAGATTCTATAAGCAATGTCGCCTCTCAGTTTCATGGTTACTTTTATTTCTAATTAATTAGTTTCCATGATGTATTTCACAAAGCTTTTCCCTACACAAAAACCCATATGATCATTAAAGGGGAAATAAACAACCCAAACCTGCAGGATGCTCTAATGCTGCTACCAACTGTATTTATTTAATGTGGATTTTCATTCAAAAATCTCGACACGCCTGTGAGACATAGATCACCATTCCAGAACAAAGCATGTAACTAGACCCACAGAACCATGACCACAAAAATAACATGCCGAGAAGTAGAGACAGCTACAGGGATACTGCTTTATCTTTAAAAAAATCTTGCTGCTGGCAAGGAAACATGAAGCTCCAGCAACATCATATTTTTTCATGAGTCTCAGATCAATATAAAGCTATATGCCTTGTGTGTTGAAATAGCTACATTACTTGGTAGGTGTCGTTCACATTTTCAATATGGTGTATTTTTAGTTTAATTAGAAGTGTTCAGATGGAATGCCCACCTAATCATGAAAGTCTCTGATGTTTTGTTGATGCATGGCAAGTCTACTGTCAGCAGCTGGTCAGCGGAAATGCAGAGGTAAGAATTCAGCCTTAAAAATGAGATGACCTTAGAATATCTTAATTGTGTTACATTGCATTACACCTTAAGCAATTTTATTGTTGTGTCTGCAACATCTAAACTTTTATTAGCCTCTCTGGGTGGAAAAGTGATTGAGAGTTCAAACCACAGCAAAGGAAAGGACATGCTAGGTGTTGCTTTACCTGTTCTGGTTGTTTTTGTTTTTTTAACATGAGGACAACAGCTTCTATAATCATGTTAAGGACATTTTGCATTTGATTATATTTAATGCACACATATTTATGTTTTGCTGACATAAAAATGGTAATTTGAAACTAAATCTGACAACAGACATGGCAACATACGTATTTTTGTGAGAATAGGTGCTGTGCATGTTTTAAATGTCTCTAGAAGAACCACACAGCAATACACAAAATCAAAGGTAAGCTAAAAGCCTGTGAGCCTATGAATCAGTGTTTTACGGAAAAAAAAAGCCACCATATTTTATAACATAGATACTAGAGAATATATAACATTTAATTTAAAATCGAAGGAGTTTGCTATTTTAAGAGGAAAAAATTAACTTCTTTCTCTTTTCAGCATCAACACTTAGAGCATACTTTCAATTAATGTTTCTATTTTACTGCTTACAAACATTTAAAACAAGACAAGGTCCAAATCCAGTCCTCTGAATCATTTTTAAAAGGTCTCCATTCTGTCTTAATAGGAAAACGTTACATACTACATAATACGAAGGCAGTGGCAGCAGCTGCGGGTTTCCTATCACACGTTTGCAAACACATTTAATCTAACCGATGAGCTTTTGTTTAAACAAGCATCAATATACATCCTGCTATGCATATGGGTTACAAAGATTCACAACATACAGCCCAAATGATTTGCCTGTGATACTGAAATAACTTTGATATGACTCAGAATGTAAAATATCTTCATTAATACTATTTTCATACAAAAAAACCCCAACACCCTAGATAATTATATAGCTGGATTCTTTCTAGTTCCCACTGAAATGTACAATACAATTCATACTGATTTTAATGGGACAATCAAGATCACTGTTGATAAATCTATATCCTCCGTGCTTTGTAACGTATCATTAAAAAAAAATAATTTGAAATCCGCCATTACTGCAGGCAACTTATACAAGCTTTTACAATCAGGCACATATAAACTTGATTATAGCTTTCACATCGTCACCTGAGGTAACACCATGTTTTGCAGACATAAATGAACACTTCATCCAATTTTCCTTTGTTGCAAACACCTTTCCTGCCTGTTGTTCAGAACTGAGAATAAAACCTAATGCCTTTGCTTTACTATTACTAAAAATTAATCAAATTTCTCAAATATACAATCAGAAAATACTTGATTTGTTCTCATTTGGCCAAATACAACATCTATTTTTCCAGAATGCAGTGACATGTGATTTTACATTAAGTTGCCATCAGAGGAAGTCTATGTCTAGTGTGTACCACTGATTTTCATGGTCATCTTTATTGAATAAGCAGTAGGAATACAGCTTCAGAAATACAGACATTAAATGCTTGTTTCTTCTTTTTCTTCAAATATCATTTGAAGAAGTTTGGAGACTTAGTATGTGTCAATAATTTAAATTGAAAGACTATCTTTTTGTCAATATTCGGCCTATGCAAAGCTTTCATCCAAACAGAAATAAAAATCCACTTAGAATTTACTGTGACTACATTTTAATGAATTCTGTATTTCTTTGGAATACAAAAAAACAATGCTTCTCACTTTCATGTTATGGAAATAGATTTACAAACAAAAATGCAAACAAAAAGCACCACAAAATAAGTACCAAAACAGTAAGATTTAATATAGCTTATCACTAAGAAAAATTGCAGAAAATGGCTAGGTGAGAGGGAAAGAATGGCATCTCCAGTTTACCATGATGCCTTGTTTTCCATGAAAATGTTAAATAAATGTTTAAATATGGGGAAAATTATAAAAATTGCACAAAACAGTGCAGTGGTAGTTTTCATTCCCACAAGGACTTCAATCTGTGAAAAGAAGATCCATTGCAAAACCTCAATTATTCAGATCATATGGCATAGTTAAAATAGGGCTTTTTTGCATAGAGAACTCAGAGGAAAACAACTTCCAGTGGAAGTACGCTATTTACAATTGTTCTAATCAAAGAACTTTAACAGACTTGGGTGTAGGTTTGTTTTTTTTTCTAAAATCCTTTGTGATTTATTGTAAATTCATTAAGAAGTTCCTTCAAAAATATCTTTACAGCTCTACTACTAGTTCTATCTACAATTCCCTCGCAAAGCAATTATTTCTGACATAGTTTGTGCCACCTCTACAAATCAAGTCAGAATCTCCCTCTCTCTCCTAAGGCAGAAGTTGCTGTGAGCTCCCTGCACTGCAGTGCAATGCAGCCCAAGTACCAGCAATACCAATTGTTTTTGTCTGAGTAGGTTTCCCTTGTGTTGTACTAACCTCTGCAATGTGCCCCCCCTGC
>VWZK01021225.1:0-14067 GCA_013396935.1 Baryphthengus martii | reverse complement strand
ATAAAATGCAGAGATACCCACACTAAGACCTAGGATATGGCTTCCAAGTCCTGCTTCAAAAGTAGATTTTTATTCAGCATCCCACGCTTTTTACTTTGCTATGATCTGAATGATACAGAGACATTTTACTATTATTAATCTACTGCTTTTTTTTTCAGTATTCTTTCCTGTAATACATTAAGGAAGAGCCTTTTTTTTCAGTCAAGAGATAAAGGCAGTTCATTCTGTGGGACTATAACCACTTAAGGAAAGAGTAAGGAGAAGGAAAAGACTCTGGAAAGGCAGAGTATTTAGATTTTTGCTTTGGACCCTCAGAGTACACCCTGAAAAACGTACAGTGAGATTTCTAAGTGTTGAGAGAACCAAGTCCTATGGAGCCCTGAATAGAAACCTGAGACTATAGCCAATTCTTGCACTGCAATTGGTGAATCAGTACATTTTGTCTCTGGCAAATTTTGGCTACAGTGAATCCCAGGTTAAGGTAACACTACTGTCAGTCCTTTGTTTCCCAGCTGCACATAGCTCACAGCATAGACTTAACCGTAGTTAGTGGTGTCTAGAAAAGACAAAAGTAGTTTCTCAAATACCCAAGCTACAAATAAACTGGAGGGCTACAGATCAAGGTAAAAAAACTTCAGTTGCCATCAAATATGATTTTTTTTTTTATGGATTAATGCCAAATATCTTTATATTTTCCACTTAGATACAATAACATTTTTGCACTGTTGATCATGTGGAAGCCGGAAAGATGCTTGTTTTATATACCCATTTAAACACCAGCCTTTGAATCTCTCAGCTCCTCATGGAAGGAAAAGCAGACCTGTGAGGAAATGTAGAACTGTCCTCCCAGCAATCAGGACTGTTAGCAATTGGTACTGAGCCAAGCTGGTTTAGTGAAGCTGCTAATCATTCAGATGGGGGCTGGGCAGTGGGAGTGATATGAGTCCCAGATCTGACTCATTGCTGAAGAATTTCCCAGACTTTGTGAAGTTACTGATAGTAGAATTGTTCTCATGGCTAGACAGCTCAGATATATAAGTGAATCACTCTCAAGTTTCTGTTTCCTTTAGTCAAGTTGGGTTTACATGAGCTTATGTAGAATAACCCCAAAGACAACTGTGGAACATTTTTGAGTGTCAAAAATGGTGTATTTGTGTTTATAGATAAAACTGATAACCCCTAAAGTCATAAGAGGGAGATTTGAAGACTTTGCACTGGGAGTATGAAGTAGATGGATTCTAGCATGGAATCACTTCATTTAAAATGATCAATTGAGGGTTAATGCTGCCTCCTGTAGTATTCTCCCTACAGCTTTAGACAGATGGACATATCGAGACATGTTTGCAAAAGTGTTAGAAGTAGGTTGCAAACCAAACTACCTGTTGCCTACTCGTGCTTAGCCTTTGGATGAGGTGATATGTGCTGTCTAGGATTCTTGTGGTCTTAAGAACTTACTCTGTGGATAATGAGATGATTTCAGTAGGGGGGAAAAAAATTCAGAGTATTGTATGAGGCCTTTCATGTTCAGCTCTAAAAATGTTAAAATGGCAAGTGTACATCTGAATATAAGTGTATATCTGAATTCTACTTTTATATAATTATTTCAGGAAACAATCACAAAAAGCAATCACATAGATAATTCCCCATTGTTAATTGCCTTTGCTGAGTCAAGGTTATGTCAGACTCAGGGTCAGGTTGTATTGCAGACTGTCTTCCCAGTGGTTTTGTTCTATACACAGCAGTTCAGTTTCAGGTTTCGTCCTGGCTGGAAGCTAGAATTGAGTTTAAAAACAGCTATTTTGTTTTGCTATGCAGTCTGTAGTGTTTTTGAAAGGCATTCTGCCAACACTGTATCCAAAATCCTCCAGTACAAAACTTCACAAGAAAGTTCTATAAATATTCTGAGGCTGTGTGTATTTGTCCAACCAGTTTGATAATTTGGCAAGCAGCAAAATACATGTCAATGCTTGTTTTTTTATTCAGGTTTCATTAGTGAGTGAAAAGGTATCTTGTATAATATTTATTATGCTATATGTATTTAGCTCTGTACATTTAAAGAGAGTAGATAATTGCTCTCTTTTCACTGTTTGCACTACAAAAGAATCAGAGAAAATCAATAGGTGTCAGATGTGGTAAGCGACTTCTTAAGGGCTATTCTTGTAATTGAGTTCACATATCAAACTCTGGAAAATTAAGTAACATTCTCCAATCCTTAACCTTTAGAAACTGAAAGGGTTGATGTGTTCTGAAGACAGAGAATTCAAATAGAAGATTATATTTAGATCTTCAGATGCAGATTTCTTTGCTTTTGTTGTTGGTGCTGTTTAGACTATTTTAACTGGTGTAAAACGTCTTTCTTTTGCCTTCCAGTTAGTCTTAACTTAAAAGGGAGACAATAGGGAACAGGAGAACCAACTAATTTATTTTCAGACTTAAACAAAAATGTTCTCCTCTAATAACAACGAGAGAGAAGAAACAGCACTACTAGGGCAGTGCTTGTAGTGCACTGTATTTTACAAGAAGCGTTTAGAGTGCAAGTTTGGCAGAGACATCTACTACATATATAGACACTGTGACAGGGTAGTCAGCTTTGATTAATGGAGCACTCTGAGCTTAAGATATATTTCAGTGGCGATTTTTCTTAATACACATTCATAGTCAGGTGATCATGAGAGAATCTAGGTTTGCTTGTTTGAGTGTTTCCAGCTCTTACTGTTACAAGACTGAGAGCTTGAACTATGTGCGCTCCAAAGATTCAAAATAAAAGTTCACAAAGTGACAATCCTTAAATTCACTAGACAGTTCTTAAATGTACTACTGTTTTTAAAACAAATTGTTTTCTGAATACTTGGAGTTGAGTGTATTGGATGAGTGTTTCCTAGAAATTTTGTTGGCACATGTAAGCTCTATCCTTTAGAGGATTTTTTTTCTATTATATGTCTGAAACTATAATTGCCATTGAACACAAATGTTCCCATGTGTATATTTGGTTTTATCTCCTAAAAGAACTAGAGCACTGAATATCCGAGGCTTCTAGCCTTTCTCCTCCCCTGCTGTCCCATATCCCAGCCTTAAGTTGTCTCCAAGTCAATGAGGAGCGGTGACAATTGCAAGCTGGTCATTCCATCCTGCAACATGACTGTGCCAGTTCCCCAGGAGTACACGTCACTCTTCCCTGAACGGTGTGGAAAGCCAACAATTCCACCTCCTCTTGCCCTGCAGTACCAACACAGGGGGAGCTCTGCTCAACGTCAGCATAAACACAGTCTGTCAGAAGCACAACACTGGATCCTCAGGTCATTACCTCCTTTGTATATGATTAGCACAACATAAAGTCAAGGAGGATTTTTTTCCCATTTATGTTCTCTAAAATACGTATTGGTATTTCCAAGCAAGTAGAAGCTATTTTGTTTCTAAATACCAGCAATATTTTGTTTCTAAATACCAACAAGACTGCTTAGAAGGCAGATGCTTTTATTGAATGCAGCCAGCATACTGTGTCTTTCAATGCCTTCTGGGAAGGGGTTGTGGTAGGAACAAGCAAACACTATCACCTATAGCAAAACTATGGTAAGGAGTCTTACCTATGACAAATAAAAGCTCTTACATAGAGGGGCTGTGGAGAAACTCTGAAGCTGTTTCTTAAACGTGTTTTTTGCCTTTACTCCTTGCACAACCTTGATTAAGGTTCAAAGTTAATTTATACAGCACACCACCAAGTCAGGAAAGATATTTGCTGGGTGTAAAAAGCCAGGACACTGATGTTCCCAGGTTAATATTCCTCATTTCTGAAGAAAGCTTAATTTCCTGGACACAGTGCTACAGACAGCACCACAGAGACACAGCTGGTTGTGAATCTAGCCAAAGCGGGCTCAGATTTGATTCACACCATGGCCAGGTGCATTGGTAGCATGTCCTACCACTGTACAGAATTAAACACAATTTTCTTAGAGTCTCACTAGACTGACTACCCTAATCACCACCCTTTTTTTGTCACATATGAATGCAATGAAGACAATGATTTCCATGTAGCAATTAAGCAAGACGTGCATTTACAGGAAAACATCCAGGATGCAGGAATACCCAACCTGGAGTGATGAGCAAAAGCTCTGGGGAGACCTTGTGCCTCTGCTTTGTGCAGACCCTGGGTAGAACACACTCTACTTGGACAGATTTCAAGAAGCTTCTTGATGCCTACAACAGCCATTATGAAGCCCATTTTTGAGATTCTTTGCAGGTTCAGTACAAAAGCCACCATAGCAGCAGGGAGTAAATTGTCCTTGGGAAAGATAAAGGATGAAATTCACTAGGACCTTGGCATCACAAGGCAAAACTTTCAGAAATGTCTATTGGTGATGCGAAAAAAAATATATTATGTCAGAATCATATTACTTAATTCTGAAACTATTTATATCTACTTGAAGATACAGACATGAAATTCTCATCGGTTGTACCAGACTGTCTCTATAAATCTTTTGACAAATGTTCCTGCTAGATTGGACAATGAAAATAACCTATCATTTATTTCTTATTATATCACTGTCAAGGAACTATATAGTAGAGATAAAATATGTCTGTGGAGTCATTTCAATATAGTTTTTGCTTATCAGAAAATATATTTGATTATGATCCTTCTAAAATAAGCCTGTAATAGGTTATTGTTATAATGGGCTTTAGCCATTTCAGAGTAATACACGAAATTGATACCAGGTGATACAAATGCTCTGACTGATGATGGCAAGATTTCTGTTCACAGATATTAAACTTGTGAAATAAATGATGAAATGTTAGGGAAGTGAGTTCAAATGAGTATAGATTATATAGGTGTCTGGGTGAAGTGTAAACATTATGCCGCATAGTCTGGGCGGTAGAGGAGATTGTGTGAATCAAAATGTTCAGAAAAAAAGATGCAGAAGTTATTTTAAGAAAAAATCTGAAACTTTCCTTCCCATACAAGCAGGCAAATAAGGATACAGCTCAAATTAGCTGAGATTTTGTGGTTGTAAATGATGTTTATTATAAGTTCTTCTGTTAATGCTGGGGAAGATTCCTGTTTGTCATGGGGTATTCCTGAGTCTATAAATGTTGAGGAGATCCTATCACTTTTATTTGGTGAAAAGACCAAATACATGCTCAGTCTGACAATTCCTGAAAAAAGTCTGCCAGAAACATTCAGAGTGGACGCCGCTCTGAAAATGGGAGAGGAATGCAAGCATTTCAGTAACTTCCTCCTTTTTTGGCCAGACAATTTTGTCTAGATGATTACAAAATCACGATGTTTTCTTGCAATTCCCTTTCTCCAATACTCTTTCTTACCCAACTTTGAATCTCTTGATACACTCAGATCATAAACCATTCTGGGAAAGGATTGCCTGCTCAGCAGTTATTGTATGAGCTGAACACAGCATATCTCATCTTGGCATCATACAACAACAAGATTTAGAGCCTAGGTGAGCTGATTTTGTTTTCCATTAGAGGATTTATAAACAAAATCAGCAAAGTTGTGCTTGCTTACTTATTCACATTAGGAAAGAAATTGTCTACTGGAAAATTTGAAATAAAATAGTTGATCCAGGCCTTGACACAAACCTTTTGTTGTTTCGGAGATCAGCTGGTTTAGATTTTTACTCTTGCAGCACTTTTTAATATGCATTAAATAATCACCTTCCAAAAATTCCGAATGTTTATTTATGATATCTAGTTTCAAGGACTTCATGCTAGCACTTCAAATAAAGATTACCAGTTTATGTATTTAAATATGTAATATAAATTGACTGCTTAAAATGTAGTAAAAAAAAATAAAATAAAAAAATTAGAAGCCACATTAATTTGACATTTGAGAAGTCTGGAGAACTTAAAAAAGAAAGAAAAGGAGAACAAGGTAAATCATGAAGAGGGTATCAAACAAATAGAGTAAATTTTTCTTGTTCCTCCAGTTTCTAATGTTCTTATGTAAAATCTCACTAAAACATATTTACTTCCTTACATCATGGTTGGTATTAATGCTGGTGCTTGTTTACTAAGGACTTGAACAAGCACCTTGTTATTGGGCAAGTTCTTATTCTTAAACAAATAAAGGGAATCCAAAGTTTTTGAAACAAAGAACAAATCATTGGCCAAAAAAAAAAAAAAGTAGGTAGGGTGCAAGCTATGATCCTCAGCATGTTATTTCAGCATAACCTGGCATTATCCTAACTCCCACTTGTCACTAGCCAGACATCCATTTAGGTACATCACAAGGAAAAAGTCCTGTGAAATGACAAGTCAGAAAACCAAGTAGAAGGCAAGTTGTCTAAATGTGACGTGCTAACCATTAAAGCAGTCTGATTTACCATAATCCATTAAAATGTTTTCAGGATGAGGTTTGTTTGTGGGAAAAATCTCTCTTAGCAGGGTAGCCTCTATGCCCTCGTGGTTGAAATCTGGAAGCAGAATGTTTTTGCCTTTTACTACGGGACTGGAAAAAGGAGAGTTACTATCATCAACACAACAACTTCTTCTACTTTAGCACAAAATGTTCTTAGATGAAACAAAAAATTATGTTTACTGTGCTTACAACAGGAAGCTCTTCTCATTGCAGTTCCAAATGATTTTATTTCTGTGGTTGGGAGATATGTATTTCAAATAGAAACTTTTTTTAATTTTTATTTTGCGTTATAGTTTGTAAAATCAGTAGAACCGAAGCTGCTGTTATGCTGGTATGTTGTTTTCTTAGTAACAGTCGTTACATAGAATTTTTTACTTTAGACTGAAGTTTCCAAAATCAAGAGAACTAAAAATGAGAGCTGAGATGACAGAAAGTCATGATTTCATAAAACAAAGTCATGATGCTCTTTCAGTAGATTTTTTTTTTTGTCCTTTTTGCAGCCTGATCATTTTGTTAACATCCTTGCTGTTTAGAATGAAAGGTAAATTCTTTCAAGTCTACATCTGCTGTTTCATTGGAGCTACGAAGCAGAATGTGTATGCAGCCTAGCCAGGATTGCAACCTGGCAATCACCTTACTCAGTTCTTAGTAAACTGATACTGAAACAGCTTTTTTTTTTGCAAAAAAGGGGGAGATCTGCAAATACAGGGGAATATTTTATGTGTAACAGCAGAAGTACCAAATGGTACGTTGGTAAACCGTTCAGATCACAATAATATCTTTTATTAAATATATTTGTGATTGCCACTGTCTTCCCAGAGAATTATACTAAATAATGTCTATTTCCCATTAAATTAACTAAAGGTATAGTATGACTGCCTAATTTTAATATTGCTGGGTTTTACATGGTTTAAACTCATCCATATGTACATTAACCTGCCTCTTCCACACATAATACAATATTCAGATAAATCATGCCCCTTCGTTTTTCAGAACTAGTCTTTAACATCTGCTGAGAAGCTTATTTAAAATATTTTGCCCACAAACACCAGATAATTTCCGGATAATTTGATTTTCTGTGCTGGGGAAGACATACCAAGTACAATGTGATACAGCTCAGGTATTCAGATCAGCAATTGGTGACAGGTGTCTGGTTATTGAGTAAAATATCACACAAAGATAGACATGTATCACCTTATCACAATTATACAGATGCTAGAAAACATCAACAATAAGCTGAAGTTTCAACACTTCCATTGATAATATTTTCAATTAATAAATCATTACTTAAATAAAGAACTACACCCTCCTTGTACTAAAACAACCTTTTCTTTTCACTGTTTGTTCTTTCATTTATTTACCCATGACATTCTGATTGGTATGATAATGTAGAAATAGCCTAGTCATGTGGCCACAAAAACATTTTCTTCAAGGAGGGCTGAATGACAAAACATGGGTAGTTTAGCTTCTGACAACAGAAAATCTGTACTTGAGCAGAGATTGACTCCTACTTCAATGTATTTTAGTAGAAAACTATGAAGCAAAAATCAAAGGTTTGTTTTAAGATATCACTAGGTGGTATAATAGAAGTGTTACTGATGGATCCATGAATAATCAGGCTAGGTTGAAATTGGAAACTAAAGAATCATAGAATCATGGAATCATAGAATGTTAGGGGTTGGAAGGGACCTCTAGAGATCATCTAGTCCAACCTCCCTACCAGAGAAGGATCTCCTAACGCAGGCCACACAGTAAGGTATCCAGGTGGGTTTTGAAAGTCTCCAGAGAAGGAGACTCCACAGCCTCTCTGGGAAGCCTGTCCCAGTGCTCCGTCACCCTCACAGCAAAGAAATTTCTCCTCATGTTGAGGTGGAGCTTCCTATTTCCCAGGTTATACACATTATTTCTTATGTCCTCTTACTGGGCACCACAAAAGAAAGCGACTGGGCGCTTCCACTTGACACCTACCCCTCAACTATTTATAGGCATTCATAAGATCCCCTCTCAGCCTTCTCCTCTCCAGACTAAACAGCCCCAGTTCTTTCAGTCTTTACTCATAAGAGAGATGTTCAGGTCCCTTAATTACCCTTGTAGCCTCCGTTGGACTCCCTCCAGTAGATTCCTGTCTCTCTTGAATCGGGGAGCCCAAAACTGGATACAGTATTCCAGGTGTGGTCTCACCACAGCAGAGTAGAGGTGGGGGAGAACCTCCCTTGAACTGCTGGACATGCTTTTATTAATGCACCCCCGGATACTATTGGCCCTCTTGGCCACAAGGGCACATTGCTGTCCCGTGGATAAATTACTATGCACTAGGATATATATACTACATTTCAAGAATACACAGGACACACATTTGGGACAAAGTGACAAACTAGATGGCTTAGCAGTCCCCTAGCAGCAAATTTCCATCTCTAATGCCTATACTCAGTCAGTGTTGAAGAATATTTTTTTCTTCTAGTCATGTACTTACCCAGAGTAATGGAAGGAGAGTACATAAGTAACTCAAGAGCTAGGTTAAAGTTACACTAATATTTGCTTATAAAATGTTCTGAGATACTCAGAATGGGGAAATTTTAGAAAAGTAGAGCATTTATATGTATGAGGATGATTTGGGAAGCATCCTTTGCCTCTTCTTTGATTTTGATGCAATGCATGTCTGTAAATTCACAAGAGGGTTTCTTCGTAAGGAACAACTCTTAATTTCACTAATGTGTTGGAGTTTGAAGTAGGACCTTTAGACCTAAGCCACTAAAAGAGTTGAACTGTCCTCCTGGAGTGTCAACAGGACCACGTTTTATGTAAAGCAACACAGGGAAGGAGCTATACTAGTGATAAGAGCTTTAGGGCTTATTGAAACCCCAGACTACGGTCATGACATACCCCTAATAAAAAAAAGTATTGGATTCATTCCCTCTTTTCCACTTCCAGTAAACCTGCACCTGTCCACTCATTTAGGAACAGGTCTTCAAAAAGATTGATCAAACAATGGCCATAAATTATGTAACTATGTTTATTTAATTTTCTTTTAAGGAAAACTTGAAAAAATATACACATTTCTAAAAAGTTAAAGAAGGTTTCCTCAGAAGTATGGGCCCAACTATCTGATAATTCCTTGAACCTACATTGGGTCTTCCACCCAATGATCACATTTGTCTAAAGCATAAACACTTCTATCATAAAAAAATATATATAAAAATAAGACAACATCTATTTATTTATAGGGCTCAACTTTCTCTCTTTGATGCCCATAAAATTACTTTTGGCTTCAATGAAATGGGGACTGTAGCCCTTGCGGAAACCAACTGTCCTCAGGTTTTGCAGAAGATATGTTCAAGGCTGCAGGAGGAAGGGAGTTCTTAGACCTGTAGTTTGTTTTCACTCATTTTCCCAACAAGGACACATTTTTCTCTTCCTTTTTGGAGGAAGGCTAGGACTGGGCTCCAGCTCCTCCTTCCACAGGTCTCTAACTAGCTGCTATTTATAGTAACTACAATTCAAAGTTTCTAACTAAAGCCCTGGTTGGCAAGAGATTTTAAGGCTCAACTTCAGTGTTGTCAGCCATGACTCCAGTACAGCAGAACAAAACCACAGAGTCCCACTGTTAAAATGGCAGACTTTATTTCTATGACTTTGATTTTTTCTGCTCTTGCAACTAGCTTCCACTTTCAAAACTGACAGAGGGAAACAGGATGTGCCCAATTTCTCTTGCGTGCAAAATGAGGCCTTCGCAAAGTTAAAAAAAAATTCAGTAAAAACCACAGACCGCAGTTAGCAGCAATAAATTACTGACCCAGAAAATACCAATGAATTACTGATCCAGAAAATACTTGCAGAGCTGACAGTGTTTTTTGTATTAACAAGTAGTTATTATCAATTACATCCATCTAAATTATGATATCTCCATGATACATCTAATAATCATGTTTCCTTACATTGGCCATGATTCTGCAAGTGTTTGCAAGATACACTTATCTGTATGCACACAAGTGGGCGCAGCAAAAGCCATGATACTGTGCTTTAAGATAACCCTGCAAGCAGTCAGTTATTTACTTCTAAATTACAGTTTTAATAGCTCAACACAGACATATAGTCCATTAAGTGGACTCATTGAAGACAGTTTGTTACAGTGTTTAGCTGTAAATCTGAAGATATTTATTTTTAAAATTATCCTTTTGCAACATAACAAGGGAATAACTTTCTATTGTGGCAGGAAGCTGACTAGAGTTTTACTGTTCTCATAGCTCTAAGACCACACTTCTTATCAGTGGTGAGAGCACTATTTCTACTTTTCAGTTGATGACATAAAGTTTGAAGACACTGAGCATAACTATCCCTATTAATAAGTGCATAAAAAGACATTCAGACAAATAAAGAAACTTGTACAAAGACAAGCTCTTCAGATTATTTATTACCTCTTTTCTGATATCTGACGTAGAACAAGAAAGGGGGTCAACGGCATCCTGTATAAATGATCATATCCTTACTACAGAAAATCTGACAACTGCTTGTAAAAGTGGGGTATAGACAAGGTGTCTTGCAATGACAAGAGGTTGAGTGACTCAAGGAGACACCATTCCCAAAAGATATCCGAACATTTTAGGCAAATAAAACTTTTTGCATTTCATTTTTTTTTACAGACTCAGATTTCAACCAAATAATCACACTGCCCTTGTTCTCTCTTGCTATTATCTATTTTACTAATTAAAGTGCTTGTTGAAGAATGTTTATCAGTAGTTGAATGATTTTCATAGAGTAAGAGAAAACAAAGGTGTGAAAATGAGGGCTGGGGAAGATTTCAAGAGGTTACTTTTCTGTCCTGAGGCAGGATCAGCTATTTCTAAACCATTGATGATGCAGTTATAAAATACCCCTGACTCTGTTCTTACACTTTTTGACAGAGTAGTTTGGCAAACTCCTGAGATAACCCATTCCTAACTATCTTACCATTACAGAACATGTCTTTGTGTCTAGCTTAGATGTTCTAGCTGGCAATTTAAGCCCATTGTTTATTGCTTTATTCACAGTATTCATTATTACCTCCCTTTCTGCAATAGCCTTTTGCATATTTGAAGGCTGTTATCACGTCTCCCCATAGTCCTTCTTCTCTCTGAGAATAAACAAATACTGTTCTTTCCTCACAGGTCATGTTCTCTAGACCTTTGACCCATTTGTAGCTCTTCTCGGCACTCTCTCCACTTGATCTGCATTTCTCTTGGGAAACAGCTGAGAACTTGCCTGCAGCCCATGAAGTGAAAGGATTATTCCCTCCGCCTGAGATATGAAACTTCTGTTTGGACACGTTTGGGGTTGTTTTCTGCTCTGTGCATGGTTTGAGAACAGTTTTAATAGCTAACGCCTTATCTGAAAACCTGCAGCCTACCATTCACTTCCCGATTATTTCTAGTATCGTATTGCAAAGTATTTTGTATCTTGCTCACATAAATCCATTTAAGAATGTGTTGAATCTGAATCCTGGTTCTCAAAATAACTGAAACACTGGCTAATGCTAAATCCCAGATAGACTCTTTTGAAATCCTGCCTCATACATAACTACGCAGTGTGACAGTAAATTTGCAATAATTACGCTCAAGTCCTTTCCAACTAACACCATCCCTTGCCTAACAAATATTGCATCTAAGCTTTTCACTAATGTAGGTGGTGCAAACAGAAGAGGTCCTCATCAACTAAGTGTGGTGCACACGTCTCCTTTTCTCAAAAAGTATTATTTTGTCATAGATACAAATAAGATTTTTTTTTAATTGTTCTTTATAAATTGGTGCTAGCTGTTATTTCTTTCTGTGGTATCTTTGGGATACTTATAATGGCTCAATTTTTTATTTAAGCATTCTCCAAATAAGTTATATTAGATTGGCCAGACTCCTAGCTGCTGCCTTCACATTTTCTATAACCAGCCATTCATTTGCTTCCATCATCTGGAAACCCACACAACCATAAATTGTTCTCTGAGTGTCTTGGAATGATTTTATTCTCACCTAACCCAATTTAAACATCTACTCTGTTTAAACAGTGTCGTGCTTTCCTAATTCAGGTTGGATTTTTCTCCCTTTGTCACTCATCTTAATTGTATCAGCCTTCTTACCCTGTCAGTCTTCTTACTGAAGGCCTAACCTATGTCTGCATTTGTTGTGTTCGCTGTTATTAGCCTCCTCTTCAGACTTCTTACCAAAATGTGATTACAAAAATTTCCTAGATGCCATTTAATTTTCTTTTGCATGATTTTGTCACCACATGCCTGAACTATTTCTTGAAATATATTCTCTGATTTTTTTTTTCATGCTTTTTGCTTATGTCTTCTTATCCTGAACTTTAGGTAGAAAGGTAGTCCATTGCTAAGTTTTCCATATTTTTTATGTAATTGATAGTTTGCACTTGCATTCTTAATTCTGTCAAGAAACACCAATCTATTATTCGTTTCTAGTTAAGATGTTTCATACACGTAATTATTATACATTTTGGTTCCTGCAGTGGGGTTGATCTCTACTGATGTTTGCCTTGTTTCCCTCGTACTGGGGAAGATATTCCAGAGATTTGGACAAAGTGGTAGGAAGACTATTTGTTTTCCTCTTCTCTCCCTCCATCTCCCACCACCTCAAGCTCTTTCTACTTCCCAGTCTCTTTTGCAATATTACCTCTCATCCTACAGTAGCAATAGGCATGTCTTGAACATACAACATTCTTGCACGCCTCTTCTCACTCAGCCCTTGCTTTAAGCTCTGCAATCCATCCTGTTCACCTGAGTAGATTAATTCTGAAATTAATTCTGAAACAATAGGATCAAAGAATAATTCAAGTGGGAAAGGAGGGCTTTGGAGGGTTCTAATACAACCCACTGTTTGGCGCAGGGCCATTTTCAGTCAGATCAGTCTGTTTAGGGCCTTGTCTAGTGTTGAAAACCTCAAGGGATGGAGTTTCTGCAGCCTCTGTGGGTAGCTGGTTCCAGTGCTGAACTACTCTCACTGTGAAACATTGTTTCTTTATATCTGGTTGGAATTTCTCTTGCTGTCATCTGTGACCATGACTTCTTGCCCTTTTTCTGTACAAATATCAATGCATGAGACTTTATTAATTTTTATTTTGTGTTGAGGAGTGTAGAAGTTGTAAAAATATGCAAAATCTAGACCTGGTCTGTGTGAACTTGTTAATGATCATTTCTTTCCACTCTTTACTTCAAATAATATTGCCTTAATATTATATAGTACGGTATTAATACCATAGTATTACAACATCCCTAGTACAGGGACCTGGAAAAGCTGGTGAAGTGGGCCTGAGTGAGGTTCAACAAGATCAAGTGCAGGGTACTGCATCTGGGTTGGAACAATCCTCATTATCAATACAGGCTGGGAGGTGAAGTGATAAAGAGCCGCCCTGCAGAAAAGGACTTGGGAGTACAGGTGGATGAAAAGCTGGGCATGACCTGACAATGCACACTTACAGCCTAGAAGGGCAACCACATCCTGGGCTACATCAAAAGATGCATGGCCAGCAGATCAGAAGACATGATTCTGTCCCCCTACTCTGCTCTGGTGAGACCTCACCTGGAGTACCGTGTCCAGCTCTGGAGCCCTCAACACAAGAAGAACATGGATGTGATGGAGTGCCACAAAGATTGTCAGGGGACTGCAACAACTCTCCTACAAGGATAGGCTGAGGGGTTGTTCAGCCTGGAGAAGAGAAGG